>JAFMTC010000937.1:78196-98914 GCA_018845635.1 Nicrophorus orbicollis
AATTGACTTTCTTCAAAAATACTGAAGGTGATTATCATTGCCCAGTTTTGTTCAAGAATTTCACCAAGAACTCTCACATTGTCACAATTGCAACAACAGGAAATGTTTACTCTTATGAAGCTGTTGAACAATTGAACATCAAGACAAGGAATTGGAAGGATTTGATTACTGACAAACCATTTGAGAGAAAGCATATTATAATCATACAGGATCCTCAAAATTTGGAAAAATTTAATATATCATCATTCCATCATGTCAAAAATAATCTGAGAATTGAAACTGAAGGTAATCTTTGCATTTATTTTTCATTGTTTGATTTAATATTAGCTAATTACAGAGGAGATTGCTGAGAGGAATGATTCAAATGCTAGGTTGAAATGCATTAATCCTGAAACTAAGTACACATTGGAGGAGTTGAAGAGGGATTACAAGGAGCCGACAATACAGATTAATGGGGACGAACCGAGTGATGAAAAACCAGACAAATTTAATGCAGCCCATTATTCCACTGGAGCAGTTGCTGCCAGTTTCACTTCAACTGCTATGGTCCCAGAGTGGAAACATCAAGCAGCTATTGTACATGAGGATTTAGTCAGATATGAACGGGTTAAGAAAAAAGGATATGTAAGGTTGTTAACAAACATGGGGCCTTTGAATTTGGAATTGTATTGTGATACTATCCCTAAGACATGCGAGAATTTCATAAAGCATTGTCAGAATGGTTACTACAATGGTACCAAGTTCCATAGATCAATCAGGAACTTCATGGTAAATGAATTTAGATTAATTTGATTAGCTAATAATAATAATAGATTCAAGGTGGTGATCCTACAAATACTGGTAGAGGCGGAGAGTCGATATGGGGCGACAAATTTGAGGATGAAATCAAGCAGAATTTGTCGCATACGGGAAGAGGTGTTCTTTCCATGGCGAATTCTGGTAAAGACACCAACGGCTCGCAATTGTAAGGCTCTTTATGTGGGATGTTCTAAACTATTACAATAAATTTCTTTACATTTCAGTTTCATAACATACAGATCTTGCAAGCATTTGGATAACAAACACACCATCTTTGGTAAAGTGGTTGGTGGAATTGAAACCATGAACGAGATGGAAAAGATTGAAGTTGATAATAAGGATAGACCCATTGAGGACATCGTTTTGATCAAGGCCCAAGTTTTCGTCGACCCCTACGAAGAAGCCGACGAAACGGTTTGAATTATAAGAAATATTATTTCTTAGTGATTTAATTATCTTATTTGCAGCTTGCCAAGGAAAGGGCTGAAGAATTAAACAAGAAAAGGGAAGAGGAGGAGAAGAAGAGGCAGAAGATGAAGGCGCAAAAGACGTTGAAGGTGTTTAGAAGCGGCGTCGGGAAGTACATTAACCCACAATCCACAAGCACTTCGTGAGTTGCAAAATGAATTTAGATTAACAATAAATATATAATTATTAAATTTTAGGACTGAAAAAAATAAGGATGTTGTTCCAGCTAAGAAAAGCAAAAGTGGCAATTATAAATTTAACTTTGAGAGTTGGTGAAACAATAAAGACAATTATTACTCAACTAAACTTTTATTCTCAAAAACTGAAACACTCTCATACAAAAGTAGAATAATTATTGCATTGCATAAATTTAGCGCACATTCTTCCTATAAAATTGAAATGCGTGAACAGCATTTCCTCCTTATCTTGTTATTGTCTACATGTACTCGTAGTTCTGCTTCACTTGTTTTGATAAGTAGCAAGAACACAGTATCCCCATCATCTGAAATAGCATAGTTGTATTGAATAAAATCTTTTATTGATTTGCCTAAAAAAAAACTTACTTGAATAAACGCAAATATGAGGCCGATAGTTGCAATGGTTAAAGCGTGTCCACTAATGTAATCATCCAGGTTATTGATGCACCCATTCTTGTGAAGGCTTTCTGTGGCATTGTTGCATTGCGCCATTGACATTATTCCTTTGGGAATTTCGCAGCAGGACATTGGCAAGGCATCATAGACTTTGATCCAATCTTGATAATCCTGAACTCCACAGCAATTCAACTGTGCAATAACAGAAAAATACAGAATATGCAATTGTCAATTATTTTCTTTTGCTAATTACATTTTCCTGCATCGTATCCCAAATTACAGCCACTTCATTGTTCAGAGACATGTTGTACTTGGTCAAGCTGTTATGCATAGAGGTGTTCAAGAACTGTTCAGTTTGAGATCGAAGGACGTAGCCAGCAATTCCGGCGGCGAACTCCAACACAAAGATGAGAATAAGCAATGTGGAGAACTGAAATACTTAATAATAATAATACTGCATCAATAGATAATTTTAGGTTATTACAGTTATAATCATGCAATAGTTTTGTTTGACTGCGCCGCAGCAACCAAAGAATGCTATGATAAAGATGATGGCCCCAATGGCGATGAGGAGATTGGGGGCTGAAAAGTACTGCTGGTCCAAGAACGTTTCATAGTTGCTGAAGTAGGCCTTAGTGGTGACCCCAACGAACAGTAGGATAATCCCTGTGGCCTGAAATAATGGGTATTTTCCAATATTAGCAATGTTGCGCAATATGCGTTGTTATCAAAAATGGCCATGAAAGGATCATCAAGTTTTTTATAACTACTAACCACAAAGAGCAGATTGAAGATGAACAGGAGGTACTTAATTGTTATGGCACTCCACGACATCTTGCTTCTTTAGAACTTGAATTGCTTCACTTTCGGAGATCGACTTCTTTCTTCTATCTGTAACCACTTTCACCGAAAATCGAGCTTGACCTGAACTGCTGGTGATTGCGAAGAAGTACCGAGCGAGCACGAGAAAATAATCGAAAGCGACGGAGAAAAAATGTGGATAAATCGAGACGTTGAATTGGTTGATCAAAAACGAAGGAAAAAAATGTGCACTTGCCAACTGCTGTCGTCGTCGAGTGCAGCAGACAAACAAAATTAAACGCAACAATCTTCCTTCTCCAACTCACTGCTGACACGAATGTTTTATCTTCGTCACGTGTACTTGTTTGTTTATCATCCCAGAATTCTAGCGTTCCGTGACTCACGAAGGATAATTATATAGGCGGTCTTACTTCCTCGCACAAAGCGTTGCCTATAACATTTACATCCGTTTCTGTTTGCAATCGGAGAATCCTCGTAATTTCCTGCCTATTATCTACGTGAAATAGAAGATATCTGTGTCATTTATCTGATGCTATTATCACCTCATTATTTCATAATAAATGTGTACGGCCTTGAACTAAACGGTAATTCCACGAGTTATTACAAATTATGATACACATTGCAACTGCAACAAACTACAAAATAAAGATTTCTAATATTTAAACAAATTCAATTCATTAGTACTTTGATTTTATCAACTTATCGTTTATTATTTTGTTATGTTAGACCAGTGTTTCCAGAAGCGTGAGTACGCTCTAACAAATCTGTGTAAATATTAAACAGAGTAAGGACAGAAAGTCCAAAGGTCTATAGCCGTGTGCAGCAATAGAATTTTATTTGTCTTTTCTTTTGTATCTCTTCATTGTTTTTGGCATCGTCGTTGAAATACATATTATTAAACAAAGAAAACTAATTTTTATAAACTTGATTTGTGAAAAATTATTGACAAGAAACGTATTTCCTGTTATATTAAATGTGATTTTGTGAAAAAGATTACTTCTATTATCAAATTACATTGTACTTCTTGATATTTATAATGTTAAACCAGTATATTTTCTTTTTAAAGAGAAAAATTTTAATCATATCATATACATAGTTAAGTTTAATTTTTACGAATTTATTATCAACAACCTTTTAACATCTAATGTGCAAATTTTGAATGCCGGATCCATAAAAATAAATTTTAGAGCAAAATATCTTTTTTGATATCATCGAAATTTTCGACTTTTTTTTTGTCAAAAGTTGTCAAATAGAAAGTGTTGTAGCGGTGGGAATGAATGGGTGTAGCAAGGACCTAATTATTATCTCAAGAGAAAGTGGTTCCAAAAAAACTGTTTTCATTGATGATTATGGATTGCTTTAAGAAACTGAAAGAAAGCAGTGATTACTGTAATAAATAACAAACAGAGAAAAGCGAGGTAAACTCGAAAGTACAACAAAGAACATCTTACATTTTATCTTAAGATATCCGTTCAACATCCATGCCAGAAGATTTATGTTCCTTCAGATGATTTCTTGAAAAATAGTCATAATGACTGTATTTTAACATCATTTTGGTTGCACTGCAACATCTGTATCTAGTTTTAACAGTGAAAATCTTTAAATACAGCATTTGTAGGTATTAAGTCAAAAATATAAGGATTTTGTATGTGGAACCGCATCTAAGATGATGATCGTCGACTCAACATAAATTTATCATTTATCATAACCAATATTATTTATTTATTATATTTATATTTGATTATGAAATACAATTTATTTTTCATTTATTATTTTTGAAAAATGAAGAAATAAATTATTTTTTTGATATATATTTTTTTGTACAAAAACCAAAGTTTGGGAATCACTGTGTTGTTTATTGTTGTTTATTTTCATAACAAATATGTACAGCCTATCCAGCAGTTGTTTATTTATATAATTAGTAAATTTTTAAACAAATTGAAGATGCAACAATCTAAAGAAGTAATCAACCCTTAACAAAGATTTTTATCGTTTATTATAAGTTCAAATCACTTGCTTCGTATTTTAAATAAAATCATTCACCTTATTACAGTGGGACTTCAATTTTTGGACTTCTACAGAATAGGAGGACATATACCAAACCAAGTTTTCCCATAAAAACTAATGTAAAAATGACTAATCCGCTCTCATGTAAAAAAAACTACTCTCGATATTGTATATTAATGGGGGTTTAAAATAATTCAAAAAATATTTGAGAATTACTAATAAAAAAAATGATTATAGATTTTTAAAGTTATTATATTGAATTATATTATTTACATTATGAAATCAAAATAAAATCAATCTTTTTCTAATACTAGAATATTAAAACAAACAAAAAAATATTTTTTTGGAATAAAGGTCTAATTCTGAGTTGTTTCTTTCATCTTGTGTCGCTTTTCAATAGGATCAGCAACTTTTATTTAAAATATGTCCTAAGAACTTTGTGTCAGTCTTCTCCTCAGGATGTCTATAAAGTGTAATGTAAAGTGTATAATTTTACGTTATAATGATACTGCATAATAGGCGCGTATAATTTAATTAAACCGTATTGCGAACAAAAGTCGTATACTGAGTAAAATTTGTTTCTTCCAAACAGGTCGTATTCTAAAGCAGACGTAAATCGAGGTACCATTGAATTTTGTTATGATAGTCGTTTATTTTCATAATAAATATGTACGGCTTTGAAATAAACAATAATTCCACGATTTGTTATATTTTGACGACTTGTTACTAATTTTGAAATAAATTGCAGATGAAAAAATCTGCAAAAGAGATTTACAATAAAGATTTTTCATATATTTTTAAGAATTCTTGCATCATTAATATTTTAATTATTGCTTTCACCTTATTATTTTGTTATGTTAGACATTTATTTTCATAATAAAAATGTACGGCCTTGAACTAAACGATAATTCCATGAGTTTTAAAACAAATTGAATATGCTACAATCTGTAAAAGAAATGGAATGAACTTTTTTTAAATAAAGATTTCTCATATTTGGGTTTTAAAACTTCCATTCAAACGTGTTGCGTTTATTACTAATAATTTCAAAACATAATTGAATGAACCTATTTATGATTCAAATAGATTTTATTTTCCATGACACATTCAATATCAACAATTAAGTACACGACGGATGGATCTAGGTTGAAATTGTATATTTTCCATGTTGGAATATTTCAATTCCTTTGTATGGATTGATTACCACCAGCAGCAAATGTAATCAAGTTCGAATGTAGGTGAATGTGTTTGCAGGCAATGGCCTTCTTCGCTCGGACGCTAGTTATCTATCTGTTGTGCGATAATGCAGATTAAAAGAGCTCGGTATACGTTCGAAAAGGATGTGTCGACCTATTAAAAGCTAATCGGTTGCTACTCCGTTCGTGGATAGGAACGGGAATAAAGAATGGAAATTATCTTTTGTGTTAAAAATAAATAAATAAAGTCTGTGGATGAACCGAGGAGACCTTTAGGCAAGCACAACAACGGCAATAATCTTGTTTACCAAGGAACATCATATTGGGCCAAGACACTGGACGATCAAAACGTGCCTCAAAATGAGCTACAAAACCAACAACTCGATCAGGTATCTGCTGTACGGTATCAACCTGCTCTTCATGGTAACTACAATTGCAAAAAAGAAAACTATGGGAAATCTAATTGATTAACTAGCTTACCGGTATAGTGATAACATCCGTCGGGTTAACGCAAAAGATTCGCTACAAGAATTACTTGGAATTAATCGAAGAGCAGTACATCTTCATACCGAATTACCTGATCGCTATTGGAATATGCATATTCCTGGTTTCCATCATAGGATGGTGCGGCGCTGTTCACGAAAACTCCTTCCTGACGCTAATGGTGAGGCTTTAGTCAATTCAATTTAAATTATTTATTGCACGAATTACAGTTCTCCACGTTTTTACTGCTGGTGTTCTTCCTGGAAGTTAGCGCTGGGTTCGGTGGCTATATGCTCCGCACCACAACACGTCCCACTTTGCTGAAATCCTTCAATTTGCCGGACGACATGTACAACATGACTTGGCACCGATTACAACGAGAAGTTTGTTCTAATAATTACAAGTAATTTAACTAGTTTCAATTCGTCATCATCCATAGTTTCGATGCTGCGGAATTGTTGGACCGTCCGACTGGGCTAATGTAACTGGAGGAGGTGACTACGTAGAGCTTCCACCATCCTGTTGCAAGGTGCCCGGTAAAATCTGCACGATTAACTCGAAAGACGTGCATGAAAATGGTTGTTTCCAACCATTCTTGGAATTCATTGAAGATAACTCAAGCACCATCCAATACGTGGGCTTCGTCCTATCCGCTTTGCAGGTAATGTATTGAATGTAATCCAATCAATGTACGCTATTTGTTTGCTATTCCTCTGCAGATCGTCGGAATTGTTTTCGCCTGTCACCTATCCAGCGAGTTCCGGAAAGGTTATCAGACGATATTTTAATCATATTGATACAAATAAAAATACACAAACATATTATTATTGTCGTGTTTTGAAGACGAGTCACCACCTACAACTATAGTCAACAAAAATAAAATTTAAAAAAATGTTGCAAATACTACATTTATTGCTTATTAAGGCTTTTATTTAGTTTGGATTTATCACTAAAATGTAGTCATTTGAGGCAATGTGTGGATAATATTATAGAATCATTTGAGAGTTTTTGTAACTAAAAATATAATATTTTTTTGTAATTTTTAGACAATTTTTAGATAATTATTTAAAGATTCAACACTGGAATATGTAATTCTTTATGGATTGAGCACTTGAATATAATTTATTCTTCGATGTAGTATCATTTTCGAGTATTTATAATAAATTTTTTATGGATTCAACACTACTGTTTTCTTTTGTAATTTGAGTCAATTTTTGGTTAAAACGTTGTAAAATCATTTACCAGCATTTATTGACTTAATACTAATATAATTAAATACAATATTTTCCTATGGTCATATGTGTCATAATATCAGATACGAAAGTGACGGGTTCAAATCTCACCAAAATAAAAAATAATTTATGTAGGTCGATTAGCATCAGTCGATGCAGAAATATAGAATCAATTATTTAACAAATATTTGCAACAGATTATTGTCAAGTACAAATTTATTCTTTAGGAAAGGGTTTTTCAATCCTTTGTTCCTCAAAAGTTTTGGAAGGTTTATGTATTTGTAGGTAAATATTTGTTTCTAATAATCTTAACTAGGAGGATTCCAGACTGTCACAAGAACCCTGATTAGTGTACATTCACGGTCAGATTTACTTATAAGCAAAAAAAGTTATTATGTTGTTTTGGATTCTCGCATTTTTATTTTTATTATATATTAAGTTCTAATAATAAGTGTATTAAAAAAAGGGTTCAGAAATATCTGAATCCTGTCCTGGGTATATTTAATAATTAGTTTTGTAATTTATTAAACTATTAATTCAATATCTATTCAAGTAACTTCATAGAATTTCATATAAAAATATAGACTAACTTTACTTTAGTATTACGTAATCGTAGGAAAATTATGGCGACAATACCAAGGTCGATAGCCTCTTGACCAGGTACATTTCCATTCAGTTTATCGAACTGTTTATATTTTATTTCTGTTTATCTGTTCATTAATTTTGGATTGTAATTTACATATTATTTATTTACATTGTTGTTGTTGTTTTTTATTAACTTAATCACATTGTCTGCTCGCTTACACATAATAAGATTAGCAGTGTTGTGTTCAAAGTTAGTGTATTATGTTGTGTTTTGTCTTTGTTCTGTTTCTACCTTGATCTGATTTTTCGAGTTTTGTAATTTTTAGGGAAACGTTAACATATGCTATTTTTGTGCTAACGTTTTATTGGTTTCATATTTAATCAAGTTAATTTTTTTAAATATTTTTTTGTTAGTTTCATCAGAATTTTACTAAATTATTCGTATATTAAACAATATTAGATCCTTCTCAAGTATCTATAGTATACAATATAGATATTTGAGAAAGATCTATGTTGAATTCTGTTCTTACCTTGTTCTGATATTTCATGTTTTGTAGCGACTTTGTTCTAAATTCTCAGGGAAACGTTAACGTGTACTATTTTAGTGCTAATGTTTTTTTTGGTTTCATATTTAATCAAGTTTTTTTTTAAACAATTTTTATTACTTTCTTACGAGTTTTACTAAATTGTTCGAAACAATATGAAAATTGAATATATCTGTATAATTTAAATTCAATATTTCTTATCTAAGGTCTTACATTTTTAATGTGACGTAATAAGAAGCGATATTTCATCCCCGTCAAGACAAAAAAAAACTGTTAGAGTAAAGAAAGGGACGACGCGAGGCCGATTTTAGCAGATCCGCGTTTAAGACGGCATTCAGGCTTTTCCTGCAACGAAACACTTTGTAAATGATGAAATTTTCTCGGAACACTTTGTTCATTTTTCTTTCTCATGACACACCTGAACCTATAGTTTCTTGGCACACGCAAATTATGATGTTTTCAATTTGATTTGTACACTTGCTGTGCTTTGAATTTCTTTATAAAATCATTTCAAAAGTCTGTTTTTTATTAATACTTGAATATATATAACCTAATTACAATAACAATTACGTCTTAAAGTAAGGTGATCAGATTTCGAAGTTTGGAATTCGGAACTAGTTGTGAAAAATCGAGACAGGAACTAAAAAATCGGGGCGTTTGACCTAAAGTCTTACCTTTCTTCTTACCAGTTCTTACCTTTCCAAAGAACCTACCAGCATCTTCGTGCAATCACCGGTTCATCTGCAGTAAACTAAAAATCGTCTAAAATACAATTTTATTGAAAACAACTACTCTTTAAGTCTTTGTTATTTTATTTTTAAAACATCTTTACAAAAACATAAGTACTTCCGGTTTAAAAAGCTAAAAAATATTTTCTCTTTTTATGTATTTCTCTGTTAGTTTGACATTTCCTGTTTGATTTTATCTCTAAAATTCAACTTTTTGCTAATTTTCTAACAGACACATGGTTCCAGATGAAAAAGCTAAAAATCAGTTTCTCTGATCTTTTTACTTACTAATTTTAAAACTTATTGTGTAAATTAACTTTTTGCTAATATTATTGCAAATTCATATGTATTTCAACGTCTCGAAACAGCTCATAGAAGGAATAGTAACAGCGATGGTTCCAGATGAAATAGCTAAAAATCAGTTTCTCTGATCTTTTTACTTAGTAATTTTAAAACTTATTATGTAAATTAACTTTTTGCTAATATTATTGCAAATTCATATGTATTTCAGTTTCTCTATATAATAAATAGCTACCTAACTGCGATGATTCCAGATGAAATAGCTAAAAATTAATTTCTCTTTTGTTTAGTAATTTTAAAACTTAATGTGTAAATTAACTTTTTGCTAATATTATTGCAGATTCATAAGTATTTCAGCGTCTCGAACAGCTTATAGAAGAAATAGTTACGTAACTGTCATGGTTCCAGATGAAATATCTAAAAATCAGTTTCTTTTTTCTGTGTCACTTAGTAATTTTCAAATTTATTGTGTAAATTGCAAAATTTACAATTAAAACAAAAAATAATTGAAAACCTGTTTGTCTTAATGATTTGGAAATAAATAAACTTTGATAATTATCTTGTAATTTTCCGGTTTTAAAAGCCAAACGTCAGTATTTCTTTTCTGTTTTACTTTATCATTTTCAAATTTGTTGTGTAAATCGCAAAACTCACATTTAAAACCAAATGTAATTGAAAACCTGTTTGCCACATCGAGTTGGAAACTAATTAACTTTTTGATCATTTTCTTGTAGATTTATATATATTTTTTATATTACGATACGGCCTATTCAAAAATAGTTACGTAATTGCGAAGGTGCCGTTTAAAAAAGTTAAAAATCAGTTTCTCTTCTCTGAATAACTTTGAAATTAATATTTTTTGTATAATTTTCTTGCAGATTTGTATGTTTTTCAGCGTAAGGAAATGGTCTACAAAAAAGGTACGTAACTGAGATGCTTCAATTGTTATTCTCATTTTTTCCTCGCTTATTCGTTTATATCGTTACTTATTTTCATTATCTATTAAAGCTTAAAGTCTTACCTTTTAATGTCGATGATTGAGGTTCAATTATTATGTGAGAAACCTATTCAGAAAATGTCACAAATACATGCAATATCAGGAGACCAGCCATGGACACCGGTTCTCAGAAAATCCATCTGTTCTATTGATTTACCGAAAAAACTAAGAACAAGTAAATATAGAAAATGAAATAATTTCATGTTCTGCTCATGCAAGCTCTGATTCTTAGTGTTCTTTATTTACTTGTTCTCAGATTTCCGGTTACTAATATTTTGTACAAAAAATGAATATAAGAAAAGAGCGATTAAAAAATAATAACATTTATTTTACCATCAGTAGCCTAAAATATATACTTTTAAAAAAATACGATCTTATTTTTTGCTTTGTTATACACGCTATTCGAAACTGGGGAAAAATGGGCACGTTTCACATTTGAAGCGACCGAAACATCGTTACTTTTTTTTTCACTAATTATTATTTTTTTGACACATAAACAACAGTTGACAAGTCCAGTCGACAAATGGATCGAGATCAAGAGGAGCCTGGTTGTTGCCTGAAAGGCCTGTTCTGCGCGATCACGCGGATCTTTTGCAAGACGGACCATTTTATGGACGAAAATAAAGAGGTGAATGTCGCAACGAGCTAAATTACACAAATAACAGAAAGAATAACAAACATCAACAACGAAAATATTGTTTATAGGAAGAATAGGAGTTGCAGAGCGCTAAGTTTGTGTTTGTTTTAAAAGTGTGTGTGTGTGTGTTTTTTTTTGTTAAATTTTCACATATTATTATTTTTTTTTGACTAAATATTGCTTCAATTTTAATATTATCCTTAAATATGTTACAGTATTCATAAAATATCCTTCTTTGGTATATATATTTATAATATTTACAAGTAACAGAAAAAAAAGCTCCTTAAAAGAAGTCGGAAATAAACATCTTTTGATTGTCTTAAAAATTAATTACAAAATTCCTTGCGTGTTATTTGTATTTTTTTTCTCACGTTTCTTCGAATAGATAATTCCTGAAATGAAAAATGAACGACGAACTAATGGCACACTAACATTTAACTTTATAAGGCTTAGGTTGGTTTTCTTTTTGTTCTTCACATCTTTTTCGTTTATAAATAGTTTTTTTTAACAATAAATACGAACTTCCAATACGCAATAAATAAGTATTCCCTTTTGTTTGTTTTTTGTTTTGTTTTATTATATGCTGCTGCAATGGTTTTCCCAAAGAAAGTAACTCGAATGGAATAAATTAATTGTAGCAGACTAGATAATAGTAGGGGGTAAAAATTTAGTTTCGGAAAGAGGTATAGGCTTAAATATAAATACAAAAGTAAACTTAATATAAGTTACAATTATGTACAAATAGTGAAAGAGAGGAGTGGGATAATAATTCAAGTTTTCACGTTCTTCTCGAACTTCTGTTGAAGCGAAGCAACGTTCGACTTGCTCAGTTTGGGTTTGCTAAGCTCGGAGCCTTTGAACGACTTCGAAGCGATTGGGGGTTTTACAGCGGGGACTGTCTTTGCGGTTTCTGTCTTTGCAGGAGGGGTTGTGACTTTGCTGGTCTTGGGGAGATTCGGCTTGGGTTGTATCTTTTTCACACTATTGTTGAGGACGTCCGGCGTTCCTTTGGCGTTGTTGCCCTTACCAGTCGCCGAGCAGCTCGTTACTAAATCAGGACTGTTTGATTTCATCGGTTTCAGCTGGATTTTTGGAGTGGCCGTCGCCCTCGTCGGCGACGGTTTCCTGGTGCGCAGATTAGGCGGCGTTGTCTGCCTACTCACCACCTTCGCCTGCACGCCTTTGGGCGGCTGCGTTTTACCGGTCGTCTTCGCCGTATCCGACTTGAAGGTGGTCAGGTTTGGTTTCGATTCAGTCTTCTTTTCTTGCGCTTCATGCGGCTTCTTTTGGGGTGGTGGCACGTTCACGGCGGAAGGATGGATGTAGCCGCTGGACGTGGAGCTCGCACTTGACTTGCCGTTGTTCATGTTGCTGTATACGCTCTCCGGCGACTTGTAGATGGAGGCATTCTCGTAGGTGTCCCCTGCTGCCGCTGCGGCAGCCGCTGCTGCCGCCTGCTCGGCTTTTAACTGTTCAGCCTTCTTCTTTCTGCCAAGCGAAGATGTGGAGTAGATCGAATCGAAATTAAGGTTCTGAATCTCGGAGACTATCTCACCAAGAAGACCAAAGCTTTCGTTTGAGGTGGAACTGCTCGTTACCGGCTTGGACTCTGGCGAGGTGATCGGAGTTTCCTCGATGACGGCATATATATTATCGTTGGAAACGGGCGAAATCGGTACAGCGTTCAAACAATCGTCGTATTGATTCTGCGACTTCTTCTCGGCCTCCTGAGGACGCGGCGGTGGCGGGCTTTTAGGGCGGACGGCATTCACGATGCTGACGGGTCTTTTCGTGGGGTCACGCATGGATCCGAAGGACTGGATCTTGGGTTTGTTCTCCGGCGATTTCATGCTTTGCGCCCGAACCACCGTCACTTTAGGCTCCGGTGGTGGTTCGACTGGCAGTGCTGTTATGGTTATATCGATTTGAGTCTGCGGTATTGGACCAGAAATCTCGACTGACCTCAAGGCGTCTTTATCAAATTTCTTACTCTTCCTCGGGAGAGAATTCGTATTAACGACTGTTGGTTTCTTATCGTGCTGTTTCAGGAAAGACGTTATCCTGTTCAGACCTTTCGCCGGTTTCTTCTCGTCTTCGATGGCTATGGATTCAGAGATCGGACGTTTGTTCTCTTTGTCTTTAATGGACGGGTTCGGAGCCTCGGGTGCGTGACGCGAAGGGACTTTTGGCGCATTTCGGAGTGGACTGAGAAGCTCTTTGGCGGTACAAGTGGAATTCTGCAGAGTCGGTGATGAGATTATCGGTCTGGGATGGGATCCTGGATTGAGGGGCGGCAACGCCGGGGCAGTGGTGGCATTTAAAGCACTCGAATTGGAACGAGACACAGTTTTGACTGTTGGCACCGGAGGCGCGGGTCGCACCGGTTCCTCCTTCTTCAGTGGCGTCAATGAGAAGCCCTTGAAGTGGCCGAAGAATTCGCCCACTTCGTGAGCTTGATCCGAAGACAGCAACGAGTGATTATCTTCGGTGATCCTCTTCGGACTTTCCGGAGAAAACGGAGGACTTCTCGACTTTTGTGGTGATTTCACCCTGTATAAAGCAAAAAGGCGTAAGAAGCGTTTTTTTTTGTATATATATAAATGTATAAAAGGCTATTAGTGGCTAAACTAGTTAGTATAAAAATATGATTAGTAGTAGCGAAAGCATGCAGAATTAAGTATTACAAGATTCAAACGCATTTTTGAGATTATGCACAGATGGAGGAGTGTCGTAGCAAATGGTTTCGGCGGTGGTCGAAACGACTTCGGAGTTATCAGGGATGGGAACTTTCGTGACTAATTTAAGGTTCTTAATGTTCTTGAAACTGAATCGTCTGGTGTTGTTAATCTGACTGATTCTAGAGCTGTTCTCAATCATAGCAGCATTAGTCGTGGAAATGAGGTTCGTGTGCAGTATTTCAACGTTCAATCTATCTTTAGGAATACGATGCAATGGTTTTGGAGTTTTTACGTCCTTATTATCACCTCCACCTCGACCACCCTTGCGAGATACATCTACGCGAAACTTGACAAACATTTTGGTTACGTACGTTAAGGGCGACTGCCTGCGGAACACAAAGATCTTGTTCTTATGGAAGTAAAAGACCAGGGATATGACGGCTATCGTCGGAATTATACCCAAGAATATGGTGAACATCACGGCCACGAATATCTTGTGACCTAGAAACATAGAAGCAAACGTGAGTATTGCTTCGAAGATGTAAATATTGCGACGTTTACCGCTTCGATCGGTTGCTGGACCACTGTCAGCTGATCCTCCGTCGCCTGGATAGTCGCAGAAGGGTGGAGCGAAACCGTCGTTGCAGTGGCAATGCCCCAAGCTGTTGCAGACGCCGTTCCCGTTGCAATCCTGAGGACATTTTCCAATAGCCGTACGTAAACTCGCCACGGGCATGCACTTCTGATTCACGCACATCTAAAACAATAAAAAGAACATAAATATATTTATACAAAAGATTTGCATATTTGATTAAGATAACATTTAAGTGCACTGAATGAGGATAATACCTTTCCGTCGCCGCAACTTGCGCCGTCCGGCGACAATCCTGGGTCAACCTGGTTTAATCCTAGATCAACAATCGCCGTGCGACAGGGGATTATGTTGCCTTTCAGGTTGATGAAAGTATGCGACAAAATCGACACCGATTCCATACCGAATTCCAGACGCTCATTAAGATGTTTGCACTGCAACATTCCGCATAGAACGTTCCTAGAAGAACAATTATAAAATAAATAACAGAACTATTCACAACAAACGCTATATTAACAATGGTCTGGTGTAGCAGCGTTTCTCAAATAATTTGGTTGGAATGTCATGAAATAACATCTGACATCTTTCATCAAAGCAAACAATAATTGGATTCGCAAAAAAATGACAAAACAGAACATATAGACGTTTATAACAGCTGATTATTTTTATTATGATTTGACCTTCCCTAAGTGTTGACAAGAATTATGATTCTTGATCTTCTTCATCCTCAGTTTTCTTCTGTACAGTGTTTTTTATCACTGTTCTGGACTAACATGTTCTGTTTAATCAAGGAATTCGCAGCACAACTTGAAACAAATATTTCGCGTAAAACGGTTGAGAAATGCTGGAATACAGAATCCATTAGAGTGAACACATAAACGATCATTACTGGACAAGTCCAGATAGTTTTATGAAAATCTACTCTCACAAATAATTAATGACCCAATTACACATGAATTGAAAGCATCCGGTAGTTATAATTCTGACACGTTTGTTCCTGATTCGGTTTTCTAAATTAAGTTATAGTATTTACATCGGTAATGCGAAATAGATTTCCGAACAAGCCAATAGTTATGTAATGTTTTATTTTAGAAACTTTAACAACCTATAGGTCGATATCATGATAGTTATCATTTTGAATCAAAGAGAGGAAATGTAATCGCGGTCGAAAAAAGGCTGTTGGTATTAACACAAATGAAGAAGCAATACTAAAGTTATTAACATGTTAACTGTTACGGAATTTTGTACTATACTAAAGAGCTAATTTGATTTAATAATGCTATATTATTAAAAACTTTAATTATAGTAACTAGTAATAATGAAAAGGCTTAAAAAAATGTGCTTTTGTATTTTCTGTTCATTTAAGCCAAACCTAATTTTTTATTCTCCTTCCTGAGGCCATCTATCCATATTTACACTATTATGCTACGAGTTTCCTTATAGCTGTACAAATATGGCAAGTAATGAAGGGATGAGATAACTTGTAGTATGCGTCCTGGGCAAGTAAACAACCTACGAGATATCTCGTAGTTGGCAGTCAACGTTTTAAAATGTCATGTAATAATCTAATTACACAATATTACAATTGTAATTGTCGTTTAGAAAAGTAAGTACTTTAAATGAGAATCACAGCATGTGAAATTATTGTTTTTTTGAATCACAAGACGGATCTTTTTACGCAACGCATCGAACGAAAATTTTCTAAAAGTCGTTGTATTGCAATTGGGATGTGTTTTTACGTTTCATTGTTTGAAGGATTTGTAGTTATAATCAAAATGCTTAAGTTAGAAATACTATTTGATATAAAATTGAAAAACTAAAAGTTATTTATAAAACCTTACAAAATATTCGTAAGATGTATTTTAGACAATAAGACGCACCTTTATACAAAGAAATTAAAAATTGCGTCCTAAATTATCAAGATATTCTTTAAAAAATGACCCCTAAATTGGAAGGTTTTAAGCAAAGTGCAGACAGAAAAAATAGTAATTAACGTTAACTAACTTGTAATGGAAATGAAAAATTCAAACTTATTCATCAATTCTTACATAATATTCGCAATATAAGATACATTATTTATTTTAATTTTAGACCATAAGACTTCTTACATAGAAAATAAAAATTGGGTGCGTCTAAGATATTCTTTTCTAAAAAAATGTCCATTCAATTTGATATGTGTTTTATCATTATAGTCCGAATTATAGGTAGTTATTAAGCAATGCACTGTCATTAGATAAACTATAATTTGACGTTAACTTTTGGTAACTAACTTGCTATAGAAGTGAAAAACTAAAACTAAATCAACAATTATTACATAATATTCACAAGATATGACCATACGTCAAACTTTTTTTATATAGAAATTATGAGTAGTTATCGAACAATACACTGAAGTGAGTAAAACTACCATTTCAGGTAAGTTAGCTTGCTGTGGAAGTGAAAAATAAAACTTACTCATCATGGCATTTAACGAAGGACTGATTGAGCTTGTTGTATCCGCAATTGCCGTGCCTGGTGCCTTTCGTGTTCATCTTGTAGCATTGGTCATCGCTCGATTTACCGGTGCTACCCCAAAGAAGTTTACATTGATCGGATCGCGTGCGACAGAAGCCGTTGTAGCAGTACGCCTGAACGAAGCAAAATAAAAAGCAAGAACATTCAATTAATTAGGTACAGGTTCAAAAAGAATACAAGATCTTACCTTCCCGCCGTCGCACAGCTCCGTGTCCATCTTATAAATATCATCGGGGCAATACTCCGACTGCCCAGTGCAATACTCTGGTAAATCGCACTCGTAATCCGCCGATCTGCACATCGTCCCTGCGTTCTTCGGTTTACAAGTCTAGATCAGCGATGGAAAACAAGAATTATTTATTTGGAAATTTACTCTTTGCAACGTGGATCATACCTGCAGGTCGCAGCATTCCCCTGTGGCGCAGCTTGCGTTCTTGTGGAGCATGCACGTGGTTGCATTGCAGCAGGTGTTGTCGCAGTGCTCGGGCAGTCCGCAGTCGCACTGTTCACCAGGTTCCACGAAGCCGTTGCCGCAGACGGGGCTGTCGAAGAGCGATATCGGTTTATTCCTCAAGCAGTAATCCATGCCGTGCTCAAAGGCGAAGGCCAGATGTTCCAAGCTGCAGGAGGACCAATGGGTCGGGGGCGATGTCGAGCTGCTGGGTGCCATTATGCATCGCTCCTCGGGACACGAGCACGCGTTTGAGTCATGCTCCATGCCTGGAAGAAATACATTCAGGAGTTAATCATTTCGCATTTGTAATTTTAATTTAATTAATTAAGGAGGGGCGGATTACCCTCTTCGTCACCACTGCTGTAGACACACACACACATCGGGTATCATTACTATTGGGGCCCTTCCTTTGCCCTTTTTTGCTGCTGATTTAATAATGAAGTACCTACCCAAAATTCACAAATTCCCTTTTTATTGCCTTGATTTATAATGTGTAAATGTATTAGTGAAACCAGCAAATTTGCATAACATGATTTAAATTCTTTTAATAGTCATTCACTAATAAATCTATTTTTAATATAATTAATAGTCATCAATTAGACTATAGGTTTTTTATGTACCCCTAAATAAACGTTGTAATAATTATTCGTTAAAATCAATGTTTGAATTCCATGTTTTAAACCGAAATATTCGACTAAAGGGCAGTCAATAGCCCTTTGAAATACAGTTTTTAAATATATTCCATTATTACTATTGATATATAGATTTATTTTGTTTGTTTGTGATTGTTGCAATAAATATTATTCGTTAAATACATAAAAATAAACCGCACAAAAAGAGACTTGAATGAAGAGAAACGTTGGTATAATTTTTTAAACATACTATTAATTTTTATGTGAAAGTATATGTGAATTACTGAAAATACATGATATTACTGTAATTAATTCTAGTAACTTATAAGCTCAAATTTAACAATAATTCGCCAACTTATTCACTGGATGATAATTTGAAAGAGATTAGATATGAATCTGGGGCAAGTAACCATAAGAATTATATTTGTTGCAATTTAATATTGATAGATGATTATATTATATTTTTTTTTATATTTTTATGTTATATTTAGCCTGTAAATGAATATTCAATGTCTATTAATATATATTGTGTTTATTTTTATTTAAAAGAAACTTCTTTAATTATTTACTATTAACTGTGATGTCTACATTTAGTAAAGTTTTCAACATTTTTCAGTGGTTTCATAAGTTTTATGCATCTTAAACATTCAATACATATTCAACATCTTCTTGTACGACATTTTCTAAACTCATTCATAGAATGATCTGAATAAGTTCATGATAATTTATTTTTTTCTAGTAACAATGACGTTTCTGTTAACATTAGGTCCTTTCGAAAGTATAGTTTATAATTCGAGGGCCCTTACACGTGTGGGCCCTTCCACTGTACATCCCAGCTACACAGTAAAAAAGCAATCGGATGTTTTACTTCAAGCTCCAATGAAGTGCCTTATTTCCAACATTTTAGTTGAAATGCTGACTTCCAATCATATCAAACCTTCCTAATCAGAGATAACGTTAGATCACCAAAGAAAATGCCAATTATAAAACAAACCAAGTATTGTCCCATTCGTTAAGTACATTCATAATTTGTGACTGATACTTTTTAATGAATGATTCTTCAAGGAATGCTGCACATATCTGAGTCATAAATGTGTGTCACAACTATTGCCTTCAAATTGAAACTTCTTTATTCAAGATGCATGCATGTATCATCAATTGGCAATTGATGATTTCAATATAGGACAGGAAATGCAAATATACACCAAGACATATTCGGTTGAAGCACGTGTGCAATTTGAAGATAATTAAGAATTTTAATAGCCTTCTTTCAAAATGAATTTAAATTTCAATTTATTACATTTACATATTTGAATCACTTAATATAGAAATTAATCAATCAATATAATTTCTCCGTATTTATTTATATTTTCTTCAAGTAAAAACGCATCATTTTGCGAAAAATCGTCAAAAAAATGTATGTGAGAAATATTTAAATTAGAATTTTGGAATAGTTATATTTTGTTGTTAATCGCCACTCAAAACCTCCTCCTTAATCAACTACTTAACTATTGACTAGTTCAGAAAATAAAGGTCCTTTCAAATTGCAATTTGCAATAGCTACTAGATCTGATATTGTTTATTTAATTCTTGAAAAACTTTCATTTTATTATTTTGTTAATTTAATAATAATATGAACTATTTGAATTTAAAAAGTTAATAAATTGTTTACTTTTTGAATCTGTACTTAATGTGTTTTTTTTTTGCTTGTTTGAAGAGTTTGATGAACCGGCAAAGATAGTGTGATATAACAGAAAACAAAATCGATCGTTTTACTCGTTAGCCAACAGATCGGAACTGGATGTCTCTATAGACGACGTAAATAATGTTCCTGGAGAATACACGAGAAAATTCACTTTAAGGAAATAGCTGTAACAGTTTGTGTTTATCTTTTTATCATATTTATACAAGTATTAACACATTTTATTTTTAATTTATATACAATTTTGTATTGTATTGAAGACTTTCAACCATTACTTTTAATTTATTTATTAAATATTCATTTCATAATTAAATTAATGCTTCAATTGCAAATGTTTTTTTTTTGTGTATATAAAAATATACTAAAAATTAATTAACAGAATGTTAAGGGTTGGTCAGAAACAGCTGTCACGTTGTCATAAACTTGTTAGTAATAAACCTAATGGGGTAAACTAAATTTAGAAGAGTGAAATTTCAGAGAATATTACGTGTATGACTCACAACGAGTGTGACACAAATTTTGCCTTCGGATCACTCGCAAATACATCGGGGTCACATGATTCAAATAATAACGATGTATGAAGAGAGTAAATAATAATAATTATTTCTCTGACGAAAGGCCGATTTATTTAACGATAAATTTATATTTAAATATTTACATTTACATGTTTCTTGTAACTTTCAGTACAAACTGAAACAGGAAATCAGAAATGCCGCAAAGTACGGATAGCAATCAATTTCGACAATATCCCGCACTAT
>JAFMTC010000937.1:99994-111321 GCA_018845635.1 Nicrophorus orbicollis
TAGTTTGTGAATTTATATCTGTATAAATAAATATACATGAAAACTGGATTATTTTATAAATCAATTGAATAATATACAAAATCTTGTTTCTTATTTGAATCTAAACTTAATTAGTTCGTTTTTTAATTAGAAACTAACAAACTTTATAATATAAATATTTGGCATTGTGTTTGTTTATAAAAAACTTAAATAATTTCATTTTTTCATGAAAACAACATTAACATTATACAAATAAGAGGAGTGGATGAATCAAAAACACAATTATAATATTATTTACTTATTTATATATACTTATAACAAGAAATATGTAATAGATAAATTTGAAAGTTTCGAAGTTTCTATTTCTTATTTAAACTGTGGAATTTGTAGTTGCATTTGAAACATATATTGAAAAAAAAATATAGAATTTTCTTTATATATATATATACAGTGCTTTTCTTTTAGTGCTGTTTATTATTGTATTATTTTAAAGTCTTCGATTAGTCCGGCTGATATAAACCAATTCGCACTATACTATGTATTCATCTAGTAAATAAATTGACAAATTAACATAATGTTATAACTTTTTAACTATACCTTTTACCTTTTTTTATATACTTTACTTATTTACTTATTTTATATATTACATTATTAATTAATATAAAAAAAGCATAACAAAATAAAACAATAACAAAGAAACTAATTCTTCTGAGAAACTAAAATGATATATGTAATATCACTATTTTTTTAGCATTGATAAGCATTTCATAAGGAAATACTTCAATATTAATTGTACAACTAGAGCGGAAGGAACTATGATCAATGGCACTTTGTAACAGTTGATTTTTTAATAATTTCCTTATAAAAAAATGTATCAAGAGCCACAAATAGTATTACTTTAGATTATTGTATGTGAATTGAATTTCCTTCCAATGTATGGGAATCGGTTGTGATTAAGAAAGCCACATGTGGCATTGCGGTGGGTTAAATATGAAAAGCAATTAAATATAATTTGAATATTAAGATTATTATACATGTGATTACTATCTTAATAGTATTATGTTCATAAAATGATGTTATGTTATTACACAGTGAATTTCTATAATGAATGGTTAAGCTATTAGCGAAAATGCGATAATTACCCAACTGATTAATGTGTTTATTTCAACGAATTCATAAAATTTCATTTAATTTTTATGCAACAAACGAATAATCAAAATTCGATAAAGTTTTTGTATGTTCATATATGAATATATTCATGACAATGTTATCAATTTTATCAATTTGTTATTGAAAAGTGTAAAAAATCCTAATTTGATTTGATTACATGTTTGTTAATTAAGTGTGACTTCATCTATAGTATATAATCTATTGATTTGTGCAATGGATTCAAACATTTGCGAATTGATGTTAATTATGAAATGCAGCTTAAGTCACTTCTTAAATCGATTTTCGATAAAAGAACAACTTTACTCCGAATGTACTTTGTATACAAAAAATCAACATTTGTGAGTTGACGTTAGTGACAGTCATACAATTCGGTTAAGTTTGTTAAACGAAATGTGATATTCATGAAATAGTTAATTAGTTTGCGTTCAATTGTAAATATTTATATTTCCATAATTACTTTCGTTCGTAAATGTGTATGTAAAAACTGCGATCAATGGTGCTTTGTAACAGTTGAGTTTTTTTTAATTTGGTTCATTATTATTATTATATGAATATCTTTTTTTTGTGACTCTTGTAATAATATTATGTTTATGTAATTGTATTATTTTTGTATTAAGTATTGTAATTATTCATATTTAGTTAACTAAATATATTTATATCACGAATAAATATCATTCAAGGAAAAGATTTATTTCATCTTTTAATAAATGGTATTTATTGTATAATTTAGAAATAGATAATTACAAACAATTTTGGTCTTATTCTTGATTGATCAGTCTCTTTAAATTATATCAAAGTATTAAAGTTTAGAGTTGCAAATGAATAAATTGAGAAAAATAAATGTCTAACCCTGTAAAAGTAATATTAATTCATATAAAATATAAGTTTCTTGTTATATGTTTACGTAGATATCTTAAACAGTTCATACGGTATTTTTCTCATTAGTTGGCAAGTGAAGAGAAATAGTAAAGTAGTGGATTTATGAATGAAAAGCGTGTGTAAACATTTTATGTGGTGGGTGATTTAAGTATGGAATGGAGAATAAAATTTAGTATCAAAAATTTGAATGTTGGTGGAAAGCTTACCGAAGTTATGTCCCATCTCGTGAGCAACAGTTGTGGCCACAAGTCCTAAAATGGGCGAATGATCGGTGTTAACGCCACCTGAGTACTCGTAAGTGCATATGGGACCTTTGAGAGCCTTGCCAACAACGCCATTATCAAAAGTGTATTTCCTGAAAACACGCAGTTACCGCGATTAGGACGCAATGAAACAAAGCGAACCGCAAGAGATACACAACAATAACAACAACAAACAACAGGTACTCACGTTAAGAGTTGGGCGTTATCGTTCGGATGTTGCTTAATCAATTTGGCGCGTCTGTAATGCAGGAAGTTCGTCAACGTGATATCGCCGTTCGGCGAGAAAACGATCTCGTCGTATTCGCTCCAAACGACCAGTCCGACGAGGGCAACGTAAATGTTCAGAGGCGCATACAGCTGCAAGAAGAGTAACGAAGTTACTAATAGTTCACTTGAAGATCATTGATAACACGAACCCCGTTGATGATATTGGCGATGTTCTTGGTGTGCTGCTGAACCTTCTTCATGCTTTCGCCCAATTCCTTATACTCCCTGTTATCAACGACGAGGACCAGTTCCACGTATCTGGACTGCTTGCTGGCGTTGTACGGTCCACGCACCAGTTTCTCGATAGATCTCTTTTTCTGAAAGAAAGCAAAAGATGTTAATGAGAGTTGTCTCTCTGTGCAGATAAACGCAGGTCTTACTCGGAACAAAGTATTATCGACCGAGTGATGGTGATGATGCTCGTCGTCGTCGTTGGGTCCGTGGAACCCGCACGTTTTATTGGCTCCCCCGACGAAGTCCGAGTGCTTGTACAGCAAGTGGTCTTCGAACCTGTCGTCAGTTTCGATATAATGCATATCATGTCCATCGAAGACCACACCTCGAACTCGATCCTCGCAGGTGGAGATCGCAGCCCAGGAGTCCCGCAATCCCCGAGCCGTACCTTTATAATGGCACAGATCGACCTGCAATGAGACATTTAAAATACCAGATCGCCGGAGTTTCCCAGAATCATTACATCGTCCGTCGGGTTGTCGATCACGTGTTTGCCGTTCTGCTGATACCTCTGGAAGTAGCCCTTGGGGATGAGATCACGATTGAGCCGAAGATCGAGCACGAACTTGCGGCCGTCCAAATCGTAGTCGACGGTGATGTGATACGTGTGACCTCCATCCTGTTATACACATAGATATACAAAGATTACAAGGAGAGCATTACAGAAGGACAAGTGATTAAATGCAGTCGCATTCCCGATAAAGTTGCTTCCTCTCTCGAATTCGAGATACTAATTGCGTGCGTATCTGGAGCTGGAGGAGATAGGTTCGTTTTTTTTTCTCCGTCCGTCGTCTGCGATGATGGGGTCACATCACTTCCTGCCCGCGCTTTGCTTATCAATGACGGCGGAGGAAGAGGAGGAAAATGAAAATAATAGGAGAATGCATTTCGTTCGGTGCAAGCGGAAGCCGAACTGAACCGGAACTGCCGAATCAAGTCGGAATAGGATGGAATGTATGCCATGGCACGGAACACACATTATGTGTTTTACAAAAGGCGAACTTTAGGAAGGACACTGAACTCCCGAATACCGAAACCGTTTCCTTCTGCATGAACAGAGGAGGAGACCAACCGCCGTCTCAGCGATTTACATATTTAAATTGTTATCTATACAATGAAACTCAACCAAAAGCTAAGATAACAAAAAATAATATAACAAGTTCTATTTATTTTAAAAGAACTTCATTATAACCGAAACAATAATTCAAGACGATTTACGTACGGCATTATTTGGATTAAAGCAAAATGTAAATAAGGTATGCTACTGAACTTAGTGTACAAATAGATTTATCATCCAAACATTTTTAGGTGTTTCATTATTCTTATGTAGTATTTACAAAAGATAAAAGACGACAAACAACATTTCTAACAATACTATCAGTAACTTAATTTACTCTTTCTTTGGTCACTTATTTGAAATGATCTAAATTTATAAGTTTTGTATTAAGTAAAGTAATGACACTATTTTTTGTGGCATACAATTAACAAATTAAAATTGATTAAATTTAATATTACAAACAAATATCTGATTTCCTGCACAATTCAGTATAAAATTCTAAATTTATTACTCTTCAAATAATAAAGTAAATAATTAATTTCTTCAATTTTTAAACTCTATTACCTGAAAATCACTAATACTACGAAAAATCTCATTATATTCAATATAGTTTATTTAAAAAAATCAAATTTGGAAGTTTTAAGTCGAATTCGCTAATATTCTATTCATTTTTCTGTAATTTATTCTTAAATATTCATATTCAATATCGTGTCTAAATGATAAAGCTCTTTCGATGCCTCGAATTGAGTTTTTCAAAAATTTTAAGCTTAATATGTGAAAGAAAGACTTACAGATCATTCTATTATTTGCAGTTTATTAATAAAATTTCAAATTTGAAAGTGACTCGTAGCTCATTCTATTCTCTACACTTCATTCTTAAATATATATTCGATATAATTTCCAAATTTGTTAGTTTTCAAATAAGTAAAACGTTGTATTTTCATTGTAGTTTATTATTAAAACTTCAAATTTGAAAGTGACTCGCAGCTCATTCTATTCTCTACACTTTATTCTTAAATATGTATTTGGAAGTGACTCGTGGTTCATTCTATTCTCTGTACTTTATTCTTAAATATATATTCGATATACTTCCCAAATTTAATAGATTTAAAATAAGTAAAACGTTGTATTTTCATTGTAGTTTATTATTAAAACTTCAAATTTGAAAGTGACTCACAGCTCATTCTATTCTCTATACTTTATTCTTAAAAATATAATTAAATCTATTTTGAAGTGACTCGTGGCTCATTCTATAATTTGTTTTTAAATATATATTCCATATACTTTCCAAATAATAAAACGTGGTATTTTCATTGTAGTTTATTATTAAAACTAGAAATTTGGAAGTGATTCATAGCTCATTCTATTCTTTGTATTTTGTTCTTAAATATATAATTAATACACTTGTTTAGATTTGAAATAATTAAGTAAAACGTGATGTTACCATATTTTCGAGTCATCAAATTGAGTTTTTTTTTAAATTTAATTTGTAAACTTAACACGCAAACATCTTTAATATTACGAAAGTGACTGGTATCTCATACTATTCTTAATACTTTTTTCTCTGTGTTATGTATTTGTTTTCAAATAATTAAGTAAAACGTAATGACACAACTTTTTTTCGAGAAATTAAATTAAGTTTATTAAATTTTGAAATTCTAATTCTATTCTTTGTACTTTCTTTTTATATTAATAAATATCTATATAAAACATGTTTTCTAAATGTTTTAGTTAAGGAATATAGAAGACACTAAGTTTCCGACCCTTAAAAACAATATCTTCAAATATGAAAGCTCATCTAATTTTTTTCAATTTATTCATAACAAAGCATAATCAATATGTTTTCTAAATGTAATTGTTTTCAAATAAATAAGTAAGGTTTAGTCTATACTTAATTGCGTAAAGTTTCTGTGTATACAAATATTTGCGTGTAATAACTGTAATATTTAGAAGAAAAAAAAAGCGATTTAATAAAATATCACTGGACGTGGGGATAAATTGTTAAAAATTAGAACTCATTCTACTAATATATAATTCTGTTACAAGATGTACTCAGAACACTGTTTCAATATAACACGTTGCATAAATTGAAATCTTTAAACAAATATTTATATAAAACGATATATGATAATTATATTTTAAAGATTATCAAGTGATACATCCGCTTTAATTTGTATGGTTTGCAGGTTTCGCTCAAGACGGAATTCACCATAAATAAAATATGTTTGCAAGTGTTTAAATGATTTACAGATTACTTATTGTAAACTACGAAAACGCAAGCAGCAAAACAGCCTTCACTGTTTATCCATTCCTTACTGTAAATCGTTGAATGTAAATATTTGCTCCGCATATTTGTATATATTATTTAATACAAAGAAATAAAAAAAGGTGCACTACTTTTTAATTCGCAAATAATGTTTTGCTACATTTAGTTTATTTATACGCTCTGCAGCATCTATGAGAAATATCAGTTTGCTTTGCATAAAATAAATTGAAATTAAATCGGAAATGAATTAAATTCAGTCTGAAATTAATTGATTGTAACTTCATAATTAAATAAAGTTATAAAAAGAACGTTAATTTTTAAAGTTCGCTACTTTCTATCTACCACACAATAAAACTAACCACGATATTTCCAACTAGAATTAACAACGTAATTGACTCTAATATTTCATATTATGCGCTCCGTGAAGATCAGTTTCAGGTTTCAACCGCAGATGTAATTGCACTTTCATTCTTAATTTCACAATTAAGTTGTTCGTTTAAATCCGAATGCAGTGACTTTGTACAAAAAATAAACAAGTTCGACATTCTTAACAAATAAATACAATAATTGTTTAACGAACAGTTCGGTTTACGAACAAATCGATTAACGAAAGCTTTTGCCAAATTTGTTGCGAAAGTGTTCTTTGTTGTTGGTATGAAACAGATACATATTCGGTTAACGAACAATTTACCGAACGATTAATGTTACTTTTAGGGATTAAAGTTAGTAATAAAATGTAGTTTTTGTCGCTTATTAAATCGATGATCTGTTACTGAACAATTTGGATTACGAATACATCGGTTAATGAATACTATCGCTAAAGTTTTCGAGAAGGTGTTCTTTGTTGTTGCACAACAAATACAAATTCGGTTAACGAACAATTAAAGTTATTTTTAGTGATTAAACTTAGTAATAAATGTATTTTTTGTAGCTTCTTAAATCGATGATCGGTTACTAAATAATTCGGATTACGATCAAATCGGTTAACGAACGCTTTCGCCAAAGACAAAACTCTTTCATAAAAGTGTTCTCTGTTGTCGAGTAACAGATACAAATTCGGTTAACGAACAATTTACCGAAGGACTAAAGTTACTTTTAGAGACTAAATCTAATAAGTAGTTTTTCACGTTCCTTAAAGCGATTGTCAGTTATTGAATAATTCGGATTACGAATAATTTTGTTAGGCAAAAAATACATCGGATACCGAACAATTTATAGATCCGATTAAAGTTAATCTTAAAAGTAGTTTTAGTTAATTAATCAAATACTTATAAATTTAGAAGAAACTTGTACATGAAAAAAAAAATAACGGCAGAAAATAAAATGAACGCAACTAAAAAATAAAATTTAGTCACGTTATTTATACTATATATTGATCCAGTTTCATTACAATAAATAATTGAAAGCAGAACGACCGTCACGGTGAATTTTGCTATTCGTTTCGAATGAAATCAATTCGACAAAACAAATCGCCGTTTCACTCGACGGAAACGATTGCACATTTCATAATTCGGTGTTTCCGCTTTCGTTTTTTTTTGTATGTTGTTGTAAAGACTTTGAGAACGGGCTGCTTATGTCTGTCACTAAACTGGAGATGTGCTCGAGCTTCGAAAGCCGAGTTTGCAAATTGTCATTGTCTGAAGATCTCGTTAATCTCAAGAATTTACTACGCACGTAAGAAACGTTGCATGATTATACGTAAGCAACCTGTCTGTAAATTTTGGGCATGTTCTGTAACTGGAATTGCATTGAGATTTCGTGGAACTTGCATTACCAGTATAATGTAAATATGCTTAATAACATTCAACATAAAATAGGTATAATGAAATTTAATGAAATTTATAATTTTGTAGACATTTTTTGTTATATTTGAGCCTTAAACTGTATTTGAAGACAATAAAATGTCTGGGATTTGCGACTCCAAAAACGGAACTTATAAAATGTGGCTTTAAGTTATAATATAGTCGTATAAAACAAAATCGATTGAGATGCCATCTCTTATGGTCTCCATTACTAACTTTTGTTTGGACCTTTGTACAATTCTTTGTACGTTTTTGCTTCGAATGGGAAGAAAAAATGAAACTTATAAAACATTGTACATTTAACCTACGTATTGCTTTATAAATAATCAAAATTGAAAAAAGTTTATATTGATGCTACAAACTCAGTATAATTTAATGAAAATAGTAGCCAATGAAAGGAGTTGAAAATGCTTATTGCTTCTGGACCTAACAACCTGATATAATCATTTCACAGGTCTTTTATCAATAATAATAGTCGTATAAAACAAATTCGAATGAGACGGGCCACTGGGCATGAGACGGCCATGTTAATAAAGTGACAGTTGACAGCTAGAATAATAAAGTATAGTCGAATGAGACGCCATCTCTTGGTTTCCATTAATAATAACTTTTAATTAAATCTTTGTAAAATTCTTTGCACGCTTCTGCTTCAAATATTAAGAAAATACTGGAAGCAGAACGTTTTTTGAAATAAACGAAATTGAAAATAAGTTTATGTTGATGATTCAGTGCAGTGACATACTCGCAAAATTAAATTGAAACAGTAGACAATAAAAGGAGTTAAAAATATGCTTATTGTTATTGATGGTAATGCTATTGGGAAATGCTTTAAAGTAGATCTCCCCGGTTGCGTAATTGATTGCGCAACGCGCGTCTCCGATCCGATTTCGTTTGAAGCTCTTTACAAATGCCGATTCGCGCGAAAAGAAACAAACAACAAACGAAGGCGGAAGGACGACTTGCAAATAGAGCGGACTCGTATTGGTGTTATGCAAAAAAAATAGAACGTCGGCGCTCGACGAGCGAGTGAATCTGTTAAATAATTTAATTGTTTCCTATTATTAATGCCAATGCCATACTCATAAAAATTATGTAACTCGTGCGACTGCCGCACCGAATGGAACCGAAAATCTTACCTCTTCTCTCGTGGACGAAATTTGTCGCTTCTCTCTCCCATGGTAAATCCTGGGCTTGACTAACGCGTGTTTTGTGAACTCGGTAGCAGGATGTGCTCCAGCTGTAACAGAAGAATAAAAAAGAATAATTATAAAAATGGAAGTCTGTAATGCACACCATTGATAATTAAGAGTGGTGACGAAGACTAAAATTGTGGACGCACTACCACTAAATGAATGACGTGCGTATTTCGTAGCGCTATGCCCGGTTCGGGAAATATAGAAAACTCCAAAAGTTCCGAAGAACAAGTCTAAATTTATCTGTCTGCATTCTGTCCCGGTTTGGATTTCAGCCAAAGTTCTCAAGAGCGGAGACGACGACGCACTAGGCAACAGCAGCTCAAGAAGTGGAAGCGTGAAAATAAAAGTGTTGCGATGAATATAAAAAGAAAATCGCCTCTGTACCCCAACCAGTTTCTTCCTTCTTCTCTCTCACTCCTTCTCTTTGCTACTAAAGTAAAATTTATAGCAGATGTTTTACACCCACCCATAATAATAATTCCGTCGGTTTTGCTGTAGGAGGATGATAGAATCATACAACCACTCACAGTATTAATTAATCAAAACGTAAATTATGCTACACAAGAACAGAAAATATAAAGACAAAATTATTACATATCCACAAATTAAACCCTTTTTTATAAATCAATTTTCCAATACTTGGTAAAACGTTATTATTCATTAAGTTTTACTTGATATTAATGATTTATTTTTATTGTAGCTTCAAGAACTTTTGTGTTAATAGTAAAACAAGATTTCTAAATGAATATTCTTAAATAGACAGTAATTTACAAACTTCTTGAGGAGTAGGTCAAAAAGTAAAGTAAAAGGGAACACGTTGTTTGTTAAATCATTTATTTCATTGATTTAATAGATATTGCAACAAATAAATCAATAGAATAAGAGAAAAATCTCTTAGTTTTATAACTATTTATATCAGAAATAGCAGCAAAATAAAAATTGTTGGAAATTATTGGTTTTTGAAATATTTAAATTGATCATTTCTCTACTATTCTTTTAAAATCTGCAGCGGGCCGGAAAAACATTTAAGCGGGACGTATATTGCCCACGGGCCATGCACGTCCATCGCTGATTTAATATATACACCCATACCTCGCTTTACGGCCTAGATACGATCCACGAAAGTTGGCCGCAAAGCGAAAAGCAGTATAAAGAATCAGCAGGCGCAATAATTGCGCAAGATTGGCAATATGTAGATATATCGACAATGAAAAAGTTTTTTTTGCAGTTATAGCTAAACGTTTTACGCCGTAAATCGAAAACGTGCCTTAATTGAAGAGGGCCGTTATAGCGAAATGCCGTATAAAGAGCGGCCGTATAGTGAGGTAAAAAGAATAGTGTGACTTATCATTTATTTTGTAATATATCATAAATAACTGAGAATTAACTTAACGACAAAATACTACTAGTCGTTAGAAATCACTTTTTCCAACAGTGCGCATCTGGATCATTACTGATTTAACATATATTTCTATTGCAAATAGTTGCAAAACAATAATCAACAGAATAAGAGAAATTTAATTTTATATAGATATGTATTCTTTTAGTTTGTTATATTATGTAGTACATTGAAAATAATATAGACTTGTTCATTGACTTTCCTGTTTAAAGTCGTTAAGTAAACGATCTCAAAGTTAAATCAGAAAAAAAACCCTCCGAATGACCTTCTCTATTGAAAAACCAAAATTGTTCCTCTCCTTGATAGATACCTCTCCCTTTCCCTTAAAATTATTTAAAAAGATTGAAAATTATCCTTTCTCTCCAAATTTTGCATCACTGGAAATCCAATAACCCTTCCTAAATATAAGTACTCTATATAAATACTTTGTGTCCCTTTAGTTACGTTCTTTCCCTTTCCCAGAGGTTGCGTTTTTTCTTCTTCTGTAATTTCATACAGTATTATTCATTTAATTTGTCTATTATTTATTTTTGTAGTGCCACTGTGCATGTTAATAAAGTGACAGTTGACAGATAGAGTTTTAGAGAGAGTGGAATAATAAAGTATAGTTAAAGCCGACGATTTCTTTATTTACCACCGAAACTCGGTCCTTCGCCATAACATTTATAAATAGTTTATTATTTATGTATTTTTTAAATTTTGTAATCACTTTGTTTCAGTTATCATTATTTATATTTAGAATATGTAATTTTCACTGGCCAATAAGTTGATTTATATTAATTACTGGCGTACCGCAGGGAAGCGTTCTTGGACCA
>JAFMTC010000940.1:4125-29233 GCA_018845635.1 Nicrophorus orbicollis
TCCGGCGAACGTTATTAATATGCAATGTGCACTTTATACATTTTCCTCTACCCGGCGCCTCCGCCTCGCCAGACTTTCCCTCGTTATTTTGCTAACTCACACACACACAGATTTTACACCCGAAATTCCCCTTATTATCCGAGGAGAACCTGGATTACTACATGCACATCAAATTTTATTGTTATATTTATAATCTAATCCGACGTACTAATACAGGCGTTCGCGAACATAAAACCAAGGGGACGGCTTCAATTTGCTATATAAAAAAAAACGCAACACGAAATAAAAATACAGTAAAAATCACCTTTTTACCCATTCAACCTAATAATAAAAAGGACATCGTCGCCATTAATATATTTATTTATCATTTCAGATTAAATGTATAACATTAAGTTACACGCTACTTGGAAAATATCTTGTTTAATTTGCAATTCCATTAATAGTAATTTTGCATTTCCAGCACAAATAACAATAGTTGGTCAACAACGACCATTACAATAATTAGCAGCTTGTTTAAAGTTATATATTCGTAATAGTTATTGTATAAAGTTTATTTAATTCAAACATTTAAAATTCTTTCTCCAAGACTGTAAATGCGAAAATTTACTAATCACTTTTATTTCTATTTTCGATGTTCGAATACATAATAAATAAACACAAATATATAGGTATTTCGAAACGATTTTCTTTTCAGGAAATAAAAAGAAAATATTCTAAATTTGTGAGAGAAGATCAGATTTTGTAAATAAATTTGAGTTTTGGGATACTAATCGAAATTATTGATAACAGGAGATAGAATGTTGGATCTTGGAAGGTCACATTCATAATATAGTGGGTCTTAAACACCTAGATGAAAACGAAATATACAGTACACCCATAGCTCGCTTAAAGGCCTAGGTACGTTCCACGAAACTTGGCCGCAAAGCGAAAAGCCGTATAAGGAATCAATTATTGCGCTTGCGCAAGATTGGCAAAGGGCCATTATAGAGAAATGCCGTATAAAAAGCGGCCGTATAGCGAGGTATAGGTGTAAACATTTGAAAATTTGAGACCCAAGCAAATTTCAATTACATTGCGAAATCTGGCGAAACTAATTATTGACCATAATATAATAAATTTATATAAATATAAAACTGAAGAAATAGTATATTTACATTTAAATCATATAAATTTCTTCATAACTAATGAATATTTATGAATAATCGAAGTTGAAAAAAGTACTGAAGCAAAATACTTACTAAACATGTACATATTGATTTATCAATAGAAAACTGATGATATCGAAATTAGCCCAATTTCTGGTTAAAATTATATTATATAAATGTGGTTTTATTACAACTATTGAATGAATTTTCCAAAACATTTTGAATTTTGTGAATGCGAAAAAAAACAATAGTTTATCAATAAATAAATCATCAATTTGTTTTAAAAGATATTTTACCAAATGGAAAGTAATTAACCATAAGAATAAAGGAAAAACAATACATCAAAATTGTGAGCATCTTTTTATATAAAAAGGAATGAACATAATAAATGAAATAAAGTAAGAAATCGAATTTAAGAAACTAAGTCTTCCCATTTGCTAAGTAAGTTTGTCAATTTGACACAAATATTGTAAAACGTTTTATGCAGAAAAATAATATTAGCCTTGTTATACGTACAATATTTTAGAAAAGTGGAGATCTAATTTTCCTAATAATTTTCAACACGATACACTTTTAATTAATGAGTGAATGGTATATAAACTGATTCTAGTCATTAAGTTACAGGAAAATAAAATACACTTTGATTCTTTGCTCAACACATCTAGTAATATATACATAGATGTATTTGAAAATATCTTTTCCTTTCGATTTATTCTTGTAATTTACATATAAACTTTCTGAACTTCCATTTCGAAAATTTGAAATAATATTTAAATTCTTGTTTAAATCAATACAACGGATTTAAATTGCTTATTGCTTCAAATAGCTATTAGAAAATTATATATTTTTTTAAATTATCTTACTGTCTTATATATAACATCATTTATTGGCCAGTTGAAAAAAAAAACAAAATATAATTCCAAATACATATCCAAACATAATAATAATAAAAAGGCTGGCCAAAGGGCTATCGACCATTGGTCTTTCCGCCCTCTTGCTGTCTTAAAATCTAAATATTTTTAAAAATTGATTACAAAATTTCAACTTAAGAAGTGCAAATTTTGGACACTTATTTCAATATAAACTGTTGAATTATTCAATTTTTTTGTCAATTAATATTGATTTTTTTACGTATATCCAATTAAAATGTGTTTGGGATGGTTATGTTAATAAAAGTAATAAACTTTACCATATTACATTTGACAAGGATAGACTTTTTGTAATTTCACGGATCAATTTTCAAGTGTATACTGGAAGGAAGATAAAGGATTCAATTATCTGACTATGACATATTGCATCGGATGAAGCTGCTGGATGTCATTAATAAAGAAGCAATAAATCCGGACGGTTGGGGTGGCAAAAGACAATTAGATCGATTTCGCTCTATAATACTATTAACTTTGCTTCGCATGCATTGAATAGTCGGTTAATAGTCTGCTCGTCCCCCTTCCGTGAAGCGAACCCAGGACTATCTCAACCATTATCCACCATGTAAATCTGTACGCAATGTTTTGGTATATCTCGTGTACTGTTTGTATGTGTATATATACATTCGACGGAGGATTAATCGGGGATTCGAGAGGCGAAGGACAATTTGTCAACGTGAAGGGCCCTCCCGTATTGTTTCTGCTCCTTTCCTCCGTTCGCTCGCCTCCCCCGAGATATGATAACATGCATTTATCAGCAATTTCACCCCCATCCCAACAAACCCATCCTCTCCTATCTCATCCCATACGCTCACACAACACAACACATCTGTTCCAATTGGATTTTTATTGCACTCTAATAGCTCCGGACATAAAATAAAATAAAAATAGATTACAGGGGTAGGAGTATATAATAAAAAAATGTCTGGAAGTAAGAGGGTGGATGTATAGATGAGACAGAAGTAGAATATGTTTTTGCAACGAAAAGACAGAGAAACACGAAGCATACAATTTGACTGAGGAGATTCCAACAAGGAAACAATCCAATTTGAGCCTAATTGAATTACGATGAGAATATCTGCTTTTATATAAAAATAACATTATAGTTATTACGAAATACTGCAATGAATTGTATTAAGAAAACAATTAAATTTATTATTATTATTAATAAATAAGAAAATTATTATTATTATTAACCTAAATAGAACATTTTGCTTGTTATTTATAATATAAATATATATTTGATTTACAATAATGACATACAAATCAAATGATCTGTTACAAAGGTCTTTTCCGTAAGTCATTTTATGTAAAAACTAAATTCTGACTTCTTTTATGTAAAAACCAAATTCTCTCTATAACGAAAATTAAGTTATATTATGATAATTAATTTGTACAAATCATAAATTTAAAAAATACGAAAAGGTTGCACATTATGTACATTCAAGATATCATTAGAAAAAGCATTCAAATGTTGTTGTTTGAAAACATAAAATTTAAATAATTTATAGTAAGTGATAAAATTTGGAGTAAAATGTATTTATTCGCATATTTTTGTGTTTACAATTGCGCTTATTTTCTGTAGAATAATTTGAAAAAGATGATTTTTCCATTTATTTTTATATTAATAATTATGTTTAATTTGTGTAGAATGTAATTGTTAACAATATCCTTTTACAGAATTAAAATAAATACCCAAATGTTATGTCTGTTTTTTAATGTTTTGTTACTAACATATGTTTATTTTCTATTATTCAGAATAATTGCATCATTAGATAAATGAGAACATTTTCATTAATCCAAAATGAATGAATTGAAACCCTATATTTTTTTACATACAGTACTCTATTATTTTACATAATATTTTTAATATTATGAAATTAGTTGTGGCAAACTTAACTTTTTATTTAAACTGTATGTGAAATCTAAAATATATAATTGTGTTACTATTAAATGTTGTTAAAATAGTATTATTAACTAGTATATAAGACACAATTGAAATTAATCAAATGTGGATCAACGTGGATGATGCTATTGCATCGATTTTCGCAAACAGGATCAATTGTGGAAACGGAAATTGAATGGCAATTAATCGGCGATAACAGATGCGGTCGGAATCATAAATTAAATGGCGTTTCCATTCACAAATACACAGTTCCGTGTAGCACACGCACACTCCCCCAAATTGCACACCCCTGCACTCGTCCGATCGGCATCCACCCAGTTCGCACAATTAACTTCCCTCATTTATACCAAATTTATCTGCACTAAATCACCAGCAATAAATTCCCGTTTCGATACAAGCTACAGATATTAAGATGGATCCGAGGAATGTTGGACTTTTACGACGCCCGATCAATCTGCTCGTAGTTCGGGTTATTTATTATATGCCTCTGCCAGTAATTATCAAAAATATCGAAAAACAATACACAGTTTAATTAATTCATTTATATGCAAAATTCTTATTGGTAAGCAAGTTGATAAATCAAAAGTAGAAGACATGTAAATTAACTTTGTTGAAAATCTTGAAAACATAGATCAAATTACAAATGGAAGCAACAGCAAGAAATATTCACTTAAAACAAAAATAAATAAATGCTGAACGATTGTATAATTCAAAGGCAGCCTATCCCGTGATTATTCTTTAAAACCTCTGAAAGGGTCGCCCGGCAATCGGGCGGTCCCTGGGCTCTGATTTCCCAAAGGCGGAATAAACTTCGATTTAAAAAGGTATTGAGACTGTCGTGCCTCAGCCGAACGTGGGAGTCTTTCGTGCACGAAAGAGACTAAAAACAAACAGAGAATGAATAAAAGACGAAAAATGTTACAATGGAAAGGAACACCCTGCAGCGTGTGTGAAAAGTGGGCCGCGACCGGACTGCATTTTTTATGCAACAATCAAACGGAAACGCCGCTTTCGGTCCCGATAAGAAGTAGCGCCTGGATATCGGGTAGAAAATACGTGGGTCCATCGATTTTCCTCCTCTGCCAGATTATTTTCAATAATTAAACAATTATGCAGCGTTTACGCGGCCCCCGTAGACACCGGATCCGGAAAATTGCTCTGGGCTCCGCAATAAGAGCAGCTTATTCCCTTATGATATTAATAACGAGAACAACCCTCCTCTGTTGGAGCTCGCACAGATTGATTAAACGCCACCCACCGCCCATCCGGAAGTGACGACGTCGACATCTTACGGCGGAAAAGATATTTAAAAAATAAATATTAAAACATTCATTCAAGCACATTTGCTATAATAATTGATTAACTACCATATTTGACTAGGTAAATCTAACACCTTCATTTTGAAATTACAATTTTCTAATAAAGAGAAGAGTTCCAAAGTTCTTAACACAGAAATAGAACTATAAATAACTAATATTTAACTCAAAGCAATTTTGTGTACGTCATCCAATAATAACATTAATTAATATTTTAAATAAAAAATCTCATTATATTTAATACAAGAATAGCCCTAATACAATTATATAAATGTATATATATCTATTTATTAACTCTATTCCATTTCCGGTCCTATTTTTGTACTAATGCCTCATTTCGTAACTAGTAAATTAGGCAACCTATTCAACTAGTTTTAGATTTTAAAATGTAAACAATTCTTTAATTTTAAATTTTATTAAAACAATAAATTTGTAATAAATATAATTTGCTAAAGTTATTGAGTAAGACTGATAGTTATATAACATTATCATAGAATTATTGAACACTAGATTAAGTGCAGTACCGTCGCATTTGTGGTGGAGTCAATATGGCGGTTGTTGTTTGTCAAATTTGAATGCAACGGTTTTAGTTTGGTTTGATAGTGTTTGGTAGTTAATATTGGAGCAGTTTAATGAATTGAAAGTGTTTAATTTATTGTTACGTGCACAATGGATAACTACTCGAGCATATTGAAAGCTGTCCAGGAGTTTGACGAGATGTTCTACGAGAAAGTAACGAAGGGTCTCTTTCAAAAAGAGGTTAGTTTATAAATTAATTCTTGCAAAGAGTATATTTAAATATTACTATCGTTTTAGGTAAGCCCAGAGCCTACAATACAGTCAACATTAGCCATGTTAGAAGAATTTAAGGAAAACAGAGACTTCGGTTTAATTTCAGATTATGTAAAGAAAGCGAATAACAGAAAAAAAACAGTGAACAGTAAGTGGTATAACTTGATCGATTGGCAAATGATTAATAATATATTTGTTATTCAGGAAAACAATCTAAAGAGAATGTGAATCCAAATGTCGATGTTACAAATTCAAATTTGAATAAAATTCCATATGTAAAAATGGAAAGAATTTCAGAGGAAGCTATGAGTAATATAAAAGATTCAATGAAAAAATATAAAAAGAGGGTTGTTAAAATGGAACCAAAATCATCTTATGTGAATAATGATGTTGAAATTATAGACAATGTTGAAACCCATTCTATATCAGATGATAGTTCAGATGTAGATGATATTATGGAGAAGCAAAAAAATACTGTAGTAGCTGCAACAGAAAATGTAAAGTCTACAAGAATGCTATCCAAAATGTTACCACCGACTGCAGAAGTGAAGAGGACCACGAGAACTAAAACTAAAGCAGACACTGAAGAAGTAAATATACGATCCACAAGATCTAAAACGAGGAATAAGAATACGAATCTAGAAATATTATCAAATTCCGAAAGCGCTAAATCGATACGTAAAAAGCAAATAAAGGAAAAGATTTCAAGCGAGGATGTTAAAAGTCAAACTAAAGAATCCAAAAGAAGTAGATCACAATCACCATGCGAACCTCAGAGGTATTTAAAAAAATTAAAAACGAGCAAGCACGATGACACATCCATATACGAGGATGCTGTGGATGATAGTGAAATAATTAAGGAAGCCTCATACCACCAAAGCCCAGTAAAGAAACGGGTAGCAGCTTATGAAAAAATGACGGAAACGCCTCCAATGCGCATCACCAGAACCAAAACCAAGATGCTAGCAGCGAAGAACGAAGAGGTTGTGACTCCTATATCGAATAGGTTAGTTACACCTTCAAAAATGAGTACAATGAAAAACATGATTGTAACTGGAACGGAAACAAGAACCTTGAAAGCATTGAAATCATCACAAAAGATGTTCAAAGAGCGAGAGAAATTGAGATTGCAGAAGGAAGCAGATTTGGCCCTAAGGAAGGACGAACTGGTTTTAGAAAAAATGCGTAAAATTGAACAGGAGAAAAGGCGATTACAACGTCTTGAAGAAAGAAAATTGCAAAAGAAACATGAAGAAGAATTGAAGAGAAAAGAACAGGAGATTAAAAGAAAAATGGCAGAGGAAGAACGTAGAAGGAAAGAAGTCGAGCGACAAAGACTGGAGGAAGAGCGACGGCTCAAAGAAGAGGAAGAGCAACGGCTGAAAGAAGAGGAACGCTGTAGGAAAGAAGAAGAAAGGAAGAGGGCTAAGGCACAAAAAGCAAAGAAAAAACCTAAGAATGATATTTACATGCAGGAAGAAGCGCCCCTATTACCCACATATGATTGCTACGATTCTGATGATGCGGAATCGCTTTTAGCCAAAAGGGTCGCACCACAGTGGCTTAATCGTAAGTTTAAATTATTTATAATTATTAATACATTATATTGAAAGTTATACTACTTTTAGGCGAGGAGCTTTCAAATACTTTAAACATTATGGAATCCTTTATCAAACCAAAAGTGATAAACACATTATTTTGTCCGATGCCACAAACGCCGAATCTGCTGGATATTTTCGACAATGTGAACCCAATAAGACTAAAACGGAACTCGAGCGCTATTTGGAGCAAACCACCTCGGTTTACAATGATGCCTATCAATATTTCAAATATTTAGTGTTATTTATTTTTAAAAGAAATCTAATGTTCTCTATTTGTATACAACATTTCAGAACTCGTATTTATCGCATATATATGTAATTGTTTTTATTTTTTAGTTTATAATAAATATTTTTTTCTGGACTTTCTAATTAATTGCTAATATATGCAACTCCAAATACATTTGATTACATTTTCTTGCTCTTACAATAAAAGTCATTCAAACTTGCGTTAAAATATGTATATTTTTATTTGAACATATTTATTGAGCTAACGACCGAGGTCTTTCTGCCTTATTTTTTTATATTTGATGTTTTATTTACACTTAACTATAATTAATGAAATTGTGGTTATGTTACCTGTCACAACAAAGAAAAATGTCAAGATATTTAAAGCATATAGGTTTAGTTAATTGATATTATTTTTGCAATTTTATAATATGTTATCTAGTAATTTCCACCAAAGCCTAAGATTAGTACGTCCATTGATTGTGGTTAGCAGGCTGTTAAGTGATAAGGTTGTGACTTTGGCTTTGAACAGTGAAGATGTGATAGATAGTTTTACTACTGAATTGATTCAGAAGAAATCAAGCAAATGGGATGTACAGATTAAAGATGTGAAGAATAAGTCTTGTAAATTATTGAAACATGGATGTACCATTAATGTAGACATTAAAACATTGTCTGAGACACAACTAAACGACTTGATTCAGAAGGCCGTGAAGAATGGTCACAGTGAAAATATCAAGTTTTTGATAGAGAAATGTATTGAGGCAAATATATGCCCAAGACCAGATTTGGTCAATTCACTATTTGAGTATTACATAAAAGATTTAACTGTTGTATATGCCATACAGAAATTAGTCCAGAGGAACAATGATTATCTTTCCATAATCAATGGAAACTTTGATCATTATTTGGCTGAGTCTCTTTGGTTGAATGAAGAGATATTGAAAGCTTTACCAATATTTGAGACAGTCTACAGGAAACACAATCATCTGCGGAGAAAAATTCGACTGACATTTAAGTACTTAATATTTGATATTACCAATAGGAGTGAAGCAATCCTAGTGAATATCATAAAGTTTAGTGAGCATATTATGGAAGATTTTAATGACGATTACATGATGTGTTGCATTTGGCAAGCATGTTTCATGAGTGAATGGTACACAGATCAACAATTGGCTTTAAATTTGCTCGAGAATTACACAAATTTGAGCCAATCAATCATAAGTCATATTCCTACTATAGTACACATATCATTAAGAAATCACCAGATTGATGTTGTGCAGAGGTTGCTAGAGGTACTAATGCAATTTGAGATTAAGAGTCAATATAGCTATGTTCTTATGGCGTTGTTTAATTACAAGTGTAAGTTTTTTTTGCTTTTGCAAATACAGAATTAAAAGAAAATATTAAACTTTATACTTTGTTACAGTCCATCAACGTGATTTAAGGAGTTGCTCAGAGATTATTAATTGGGCTGTGATCAACGATATAAAGTTACCAAACACTTTACATCAAAAGTTTATAATGTTAATGTTGAAGAAGAATGAGCCCATTCAGCCAGTCAATAATCCAATATCAACTGACTATAAGTTTTAATGTAGTACAATTTGTTAAGAAATAAAAACCTATTATTATTTTTTGGCTTATATTTACTATTGCCAATGTTTTCATAACACATTTATAAAATTTAAAATTATAATTTCTTGACATATGACCTTAAAATTTTACAAGTAGAACGCATTGCATAATTCATAAAAAATATATTTAAATTATTTATTTTTCTTTGTCCCAGTTATAAGTGGTAATTACTTAATTTTCTTTTGTTTTTTATATTTAAGTTAAAATTCAAGTACTAACGAACACTCTTAATCAAAAATAAATATATAAATGAACTAGAGATTATTATAAGCACACAATTATATATAATATATATAAAATCCATTAAAAAGCATTACAATGAACATGGTAATTATACCATTTGATGCCCAATTGATAATTATTGTGTTTATGTATTATCTATATAGGTAATGATATCTTGCATTTACGTATATAGTAATTACAGGTTTGGAACCTAATTAATATTTGCAACAGTTACAAAAGATAATACAAAATGTATTCATATAATAGTAATCAAATGAATAAAAAAATAACTGATACAAAGGTCTATTAACCTTAGGTCTCCTTCGAAGTATATAATTTTTAAAACAAGTAATTCTTATACTACGTGTTAGTTAAAGAAAAGGAGTAAAATAACACAAATGCTTTCTGGTTTCAATGTACCATATTTTTAAATTACTCGTTTATCAGTGACTTGAAACGAATCTTAATGTAGTGGAACTATCCAATCACATTTAATTCAAATTCGAATGTAATTACGGCCAACTTCAAGTAGAATAGGCGTGTCATTTCGGCCACCTCAGACTCGTATCGTTCGTACGTTTTCGTTTGTGTTGAATAGTGGTGTGACTTTTGATGGAACACTTCAAAACATACATGATTTGAAAAAAGCTCATGCCATTATCAATCGAGACGTTTGCTGGTAGGTATCGAGGATGCCAGCAAATTAGATCCAACAGGATTCTAAAGATCCGTAAAGAAAACGATTAAACACAAACTTTGCAATCATGGCACAGGGTCTGCTAAGTTATGAGACTTTTGTCAAGTCTGTAGCCGGGGCTTCGGTGAGTTTCTCGTGTTCGTTTCATCCCATCAAGGCCTTAATAAATATTATTTCAGGGCAGCATCATTGCTATGTCTGTCTTCTATCCACTGGATACAATCCGGTTCCGATTGCAAAGTAAGTATTACAAAGTAACCAATAGATATTTAGTAATAATTGTTTTCACTATTTAATTAGTTGAAGATGACAATGCCAATGATCTGAAGAAAATGAACAGCCTGCAGGCAATACATCACATTATTAAAACAGAAGGATTGTAAGTTGCTTCAAATAATACATTTTAGTTCAAATAAATGAGTACATGTCAAAAGTAATGATTAAGAAACCAGTTGCTAATGTGTAGAAACTGATTACAATGAGTCTTACATTGTTCTTGTTTAAGATTAAACCAGTTTTAAATAGATGACTTGTACAATTTACAGAGAAGCTTTGTACCGCGGTATGAAGCCAATGCTTCAAAGTTTGGGAGCATCGAATTTCGTCTACTTCTATACTTTTCATGGACTCAAGTCTATTAAGACTGGATCCGCGCTTACCGATTTAGGTCTTGGAATGATTGCCGGCATGGCTAACGTGCTGACGACGTTACCTCTATGGGTTGTTAATAGCCGGTTGAAGGTGACTAGCAAGTCCAATGTTCAATGGACATTGTAGATATTTTGTATTCAATGTTTCAATTTGTTGTTTGATGCAGGCAAACAAATCTGAGCATTTCTCCGGCTTGCTGGACGGCCTTGTGCATATAGCACAGAAAGAAGGAGTTCCTGCGCTTTGGAATGGACTGGGTCCTTCTCTGATGCTGGTCATCAATCCGGCAATCCAGTTCGCCGTTTATGAAGCTCTCAAGAGGAATATCAATACGTCGAGTGCGACCGTGTTTTTCCTCTTTGGGGCAATCTCTAAAGCTGTTGCAACTATTACCACTTATCCGATACAGTTGGCGCAGGCGAGACAGAGACATGGCAAGAACAGCCAAATGAGCACAGCGGCCCTTCTGCTCTCTATTCTCAAAAGGAACGGCCCAGCTGCTCTATTCCAAGGGATGGAGGCCAAACTTCTGCAGACAGTCTTGACAGCGGCGTTATTCTTCATGACATACGAGAAAATCGTGCGATTCGTCTTCATGCTTTTGCTGAGAAAAGGCTGATGGCGCGAAAATATTGCCAGTATTTTATATTTATTTTAGTATCTGCATTTGAATACAATTGTTTAGGGAGGGAATTTATTTATAGCACTAGTCCAAGGATTTACTTTGATTTGAGCATAATCTTATCAATAGCATCCGCACCTTTTAAAACTAGTCCAGATCGTTTATCTTTTGCTCATCCAATAATATACACATATCAGATTGTATATTTACTGACAGAACACAAATAAACGCGAAATCATAAGAAACGGAAATTGTCGATATATATCTTATCATTTCCTATTACTCTCCACACACTCCATTCAATTAAAAAACTCTTCAAAATCATGCATTTGCTACTTTGGCTGTACGTAAGTTATTGATTACACTGAAAATGTACGGTAATACAGTAAAATAATTTACGTTATAAATTTTAAATTACTTGAAAGCATTTTTTAAGTCAATCTAAAAATTACATTTACTTGACATGAATAAACTGTTTACAATTTATTAATATTGCGTAGTTTTATTTTTTCCGATAACTGATAAATATAATTGCGTACACTACATACAACTTTATCACATTAAGAAAAAACAAAAAAAGCATATTGATGAGCAAATGATAAACTGACTGCATTTCGTTAAAAATTATGCTGATTCAATTTCTAAGTGTTATCAGTAAACAAGCATAATTTTGCGATAGTTGGGATGGAAAGTAGTACTGTGTCTGGTCATATGATACTGAAGCAGTAAGAATTTGTTCGTTTTTATTACACATACAGTTCGATATGAAACAACGGGATATAATTTGTTAATTAGTCATAAATCGTATTGCTTATGAATAAAAACGTAAAAAAAATGGACAATGAGTTTTGTCTTAATAAAGACGAAAACTGGATTTCATTCAATTACCAACAAACAACAACACGGGGAGTAAATGAACGCTCACACATAATTCTTGCGGCAGTATTTTTTTGTTTCAATCCATATCCTATTTAAATTAAATGTTTTTATTAGATTCTTTACAGTAGAACAAAATAAAATTGCATTTTTAGCATCATTTCATTAAATCAATTAATTTCCTAGTTGTAATAATAATAATTTAACAAATTGCATCATTTAAGCTGTCTCTCTCCTAAGTCGCCTTTGAGAAAATAATATAATAATTGTCACAATTTCCATCTAAAAAAAAAATACACAAAAACGACCTTAAAATGTAAAGAACATTATACAATATTATATATATATATAAGAATATCACTTGTTGTTTTCCTTTTGTGTTGCATTTTTATAAATTCAATTTTAAACGAATGCTGTCACACGACCTACGGCTTTCGTCCACCCCGAACGCACGAGAAGTGGCCGGAACCTCGGCAGTGTTTTTATTTTCTTAATTTTCGTTCCTAGAGTCCAGAGAAATAGAAGTCCACCATGCGAATCGATTTTAAAATGAAATAGTAATAATAATAATATTGATAAATCCAAAAATTATAATAAACTAAATATTAAAAGTACAAATATTTACAAGTAGTATACAGATTGTACCCCGATGGCGGCGCGGCTATCGACCGATTATTGGGTACAATGTAGTAAACACAGTCACATGTAAAGCAGCATGTCCACACTCGCGTTAGGGGATCGGGTAGTACGCTTGAAATTCGGGGACAGTGTTACGTACGAAATCATGCCAAATAACTATATGTATCCTTTTCGCCCTCGGTTCTCTCCAAATATTCTTTCTCGATTAAAATGTCTATGCATTTCTAAAAATATAAAAAGAAAATTATTTAATCAGAATCACAATGATTAATTATCATTTAAGAAAACTGAAGCTACAATTGCAAGTGATATACATTACCTTAATAATGTTAACTTTTGGTTTAAATCTAGTGTTCAGCTGACTCAATACTTCAGCTACTAGCTGCTGATGTTTAAGCACTTTTCTCATCTTCATTATTCGAACAATTGCTGCTTGGATGAGTAACTTGCGGTCTTCTTCGATGTGTTTATGTGTCGTCTCTTGTTCAAGTTTGAGTTCGGTTTTCATTGGGATGTTAATGTTGACGCGCAGTTTTCGGCTTTAAAAGTAATGAAAACTATATAAAACGTTCGATATATTTATGATATCTTACTTTTTATATCCCATGAAAAGAACAACCGCAGATTCAGGTTTGAGTTCGCTCTCCTCTTCCTCGCATGTTATTAGCTTCGCTTTGAGCAGTATGCTAATCACCTGTGTCATGTAATCGTGCTTGATTTGGGTGTTCTCAGTAAGTTGCGCCAATGTCCATGAATCAGACATGTTGAATTGTAATAGCACAGCCATTTGAAATGTACTCGCCTGAAGCGTATACCTGAACATAATGAATGGGTTGTTTTTATATATGTAATGAAAATAAATAATATTTACATCTTACCTATTTTTAAAACAATTAGTGTGCAGTTCACCCTTTGACATGTTATAAAGCCAATTAAGTTTTCTGCCAGAATGCTGGCCAGAATAGAAGCTAGTGAACCTATGAACACTTCTCTCAAGCTAAAAAAAACGAATTAATTATATGTTTAATGCAGCAATTGTTGATATTACCTCTGTGGGTAGACCAAATGAAAAAGACTGCTGGAAGGGCCATGATCCGGAAGACAAAACTTGTATGCTGAAGTCAATGTCCAGAGGTTCGTTAGAGTTCTTCAGGTGCGACCGGAATTGCTCGTTAAGATCCTTGGAGACTCCAATGTCCTATGAATTAAAATTTGAAACATTATATATCGCACTAATATTCTTAATCAGCAAAATACTCACTTGGAACATTCGTTGCAACTTAGACGTATACTCGAAACCACAAGCTTGCTTAAGTTTAGAGATCATCGAGGCTTCTGCGTCATCGCTTGCAGACATGTGTTGCACTAAACGCTTAGCAAGCATCTTACTGTAGAATTTTTGGAAAACGTCTTTGTCTTCTATGTATTTAAAAACTACCATCTGCAAATAAAATATTGTCTTATTTTGTTTCAATGACAATGCAAGGTGGCACTTACGACTTGATTCAGTGTGTCTTCTAATTCGGCCTCTTCGGGATTCTTGCTCGATTTCTTGAGGAGAATATCACAGTATTTGGCCAACAGTTCGGGTGACCTACTGCTGCTGCTCGCCATTCTAGTCACAGCATTCGTATTTATAAAGCGGCCGCACGCCTTATCCAAAGCGGCAACAAAGCCGCTATCATTGTGGAAAGCGACGAGGACGAGAGCATTATATTTCTTATGTACCTCAAGGATTGTTGTCACGTACACCTTGGGATCATTATACGCGGATTCACTGCATTTTTCGATGGCTGCCAAACCTTGATTTGCTATATGCAGCTCTAGAAGTGTCCTCAACTCACCAAGACCATCTGGAATTCTTGCAACAAGTTGATACATTCTACCCAAATCCACGTCTTTTTCGGCATCCAAGAGCTGTTGGAATTCTGCGTGGAATAGTTCCATGTGTTTTTGGATGAGGACGCGCTCGCACGTCTTTGCTAATCGCTCGCTAGTAGATTCATGCAGATTAATTTGTATTCTCTTCTGTTCCTCTGTTAACCTCTGCTCCACTTTTTTCATATACTCTGTGATATTGTTCTGTGATAAAAATTGAGTGCTCTCTTTCGTATAGAAACGTTCCGTCTCTTCAATGAATACGTTCTCAAAGCTCTCCTTATAAATACTTAGATTGGGTCCCTTCAAACCGGGCTCGTCCTCATTCAGGCCAAGTTCCACGTAACAATTTATAACACCAAAAACAAGACTTGAATTTATCGTTTCGCCGTTTCTCTCGCGTTCGATCAACTTCAACACGGCGTTCGTCACTTGCTTGTTGAGGTGCTTGAAAAGGTGGTCCCTCCATGTGACCAAGGCCAATTGATAGATCTCAAAGATACCTTTGCGACCTTCCTCGTACTCCCGCTTTACCCAGTACTTGTTCAAATAGGAACACATACCACTTATTGTTTTGCTGCTGAGTCTATACTCCTCCCACTGCTTAGTATAGAACTTCAGTACATCCTCATCCATACGGTTCAAGCCTGCTTGCAACTTATGATGGACATAATTTCTCAAGAATTCACGTAGTTTTTTGTACAACTCTAATCCAACAAGCTGAGCCCCACTAGTAGCCTGATTCTTTTTGCTTTTCAACTGCACTGAAGAAGAGCTCCACTCACTACTCTTATGAACAGATGTACAGTAATTATGTACATAAGTGTACAAAATCATATAGTCTGTGCGAGACATACTCTGGAAGTTGTACATATGCTCTATTCCACTGTGCAGTTCCTCCCATATTTGATCCAAATCTATATGTTTAAGCCCTGGTGTATTGGCTGTACTCATCCCAGTGGATTTTGACATTATCTTACACTCTTTAAGAAGTAACGCAAAAAAAACGCTTCCACTTTAGTTCCACCTTTAATGATTGACAATAAGAATGATAATTCTGAAAAAGACAATAGTTTACATTAAGATCTAATTGGAAAATCAATCAATTTAATGGATTTGAATTTCCCTGACTGGCAAAATATGTCATTGTTGACAATTTGGACATAAAACAAAAAATAAATTGAATGAGGTCAAAGCCCTAACCTTACAAAATAAGCCCTAAGATTAGGGACAAAAGCCCTAGCGTCCGTTTCAAAACACAGGGCAAACACAGGGCTTGGTTCATGGATAGTGACAGATAGTGCCGTTTTTAGATGCGAAAAAAATACCGTACGTGATGTGTATATATATATATATATGTAAGTTCATATACATAGATACAAGTCACAGCAGTGAAATTTCGTGGCGAATGGAGTGTTCGAACATACCTATTTAAATCATAACCCCTTCGGAAGGGTCGGTAATTATTTACAAAAAAAACGATGCTCGGAGCGATACTGGGACAAATTAAAAAACTTAAAATTTATTATTTATTGTTTTGGGAGAAATAATAAATTTATCTTATATGTGCTTCTGCAGGAATATCACAAAACTGACAGCTGGGCCACTGTCTACCAACGTCGTGGAGAAATATTGTACCAAATGGATTCCATGCCAACCCTATATACTCACATAAAAATGAATTCAGCAATAATTACAACAATCTATGAGATTCAGTTATAAACAAATTATAATTCCTTCTCAAGACTATTCACCTTTTTATGCTGAACACGTTAATCACTGCAGACATCTGTGGTTGGCAGCAATGTTCTTGGTAGTTGCTGCTAAAGATGGAGGTTGTCATGTACGTGAAGAATTTGATCAAGAATTAATTCCGACTTCTATGCTGAAATTTTCGAGGTGAGCAATGGTTTCCCATTTAATTATACAATCAATTACAAAATGTTCCAATTGGAATGTCTATAGTTGCGGATGCAAATGAATAATTTAGTCTATTCCCGAAGTAAACAACATGATAGTAAAGACTTTTGTGTTTGTTTTCACCAAATAATCATGGTCGCGGCCTCTTTCGATTTCTCTTTGTTGCATATAATATTTCGAGGGTTAGTGCAAAAAGGACACTGAGAGTTAATATTTTTGTATGTTTATTTCATTCTGATGCACATTGAAAGAGATAAAATTGTTTCTATTTTGTTGATAATACTAATACTATTTGCAAAATTATAACCTTTTTGCACTAAAATGTTATTAACTTTGTTTATATTTACAATATTGTTTATTCCTTCAAGTGGAATTAATTGCTGATTTTAGTATATATTGCTTCAATAGGATTATAAAGTAATACCTTTGCATTTTACTAATTAATCATTGTTACTAAGGTTGTGCTCAAGAAAAGTAAGATAATCAGTACAATGGAAGCTTAGTGTGTTTGGAGCAAAGAATATCCTGGAGAAAGTGGTGAGGCAAGCATGGTGATCTGGAATTACAGAAATTGACATGGATGCAATAGTAACAAGGATATGAGTAAGTTTTGATCACTTTTACTTTGTTATAGAAAAACAAAAGTTATTGTTAACTTATTTTTTCTTATTTCCTTCTCAATTTCATTTTGCTCATCTATATTTCCAATAAAAACTTCATGTTTTCTGTAATCCAACATTTATAGCTGTTGCATAAAACACTGAAGAGAATTTACAATATCTCAACTTTTTAAACTTCAAGATTTTTGCAATTGGAATTTTCTGAATATTTAACCCTAATCATTTCATTTCTTCACCTATATATTGTTTTCATATTCATTTATTATATTATTTTGTTTATTTTTAGATCATTTGCAAATATTTAATCATTGTATTCCAGTTCATCAATCATGTAATTGCTAAGTTTTCATACAAGTAGATGTACACTTGATTTGCTTAGCTATTTTTGTAAATGTGATGTTTTTATTTTCATTTGTAATTGAATATTTTATTATTTTATATTTTGTTTTTATTTATATATTTCTTTCCATGAAACAAATATCCTCGAATTATCCTTTTGATAGATTTCTAGAAAGACTTCCGAAGGCTCATTAAAATACTTGAGTATACATAACCAAGTTCAAAAACTTTCAATTTATAAAATTACATTTTATTGGGCAGATTGGTTATTTTTGTATTCTTTAATTAAAATTTGCATTTTTTTATTGGGTATACTAAATAAGAACTTCTATCCTAAAGTATATATCATAGATTTGATGATCCATTTATAAACAATATAATTAAAAGGAAACAATAGGTTAATTTTTAATATTTTCAGAATATTCAATGTTAATATTTTTATAGCCAATTTGAGCTTTTGGATAGAAATATTTTGGATGATTATGTTAATTAAAATCAGTTTTCGAGCGAGGTTAGGCAACCGATCTTACATAATATAATTATTAAACATTAGAAATTTATCATTTTTATTTACATCAGAATATTTTAAAATACAGAGCAATCATAAGATTTATGAGGGGAAAGACTAGTTGATAGTTTTTCAGGCTAAATAAAAATTATAAATAATTATAATTATCTATACATAAAGATAATATTAATAAGAATATTGAAAATAATATTCAAAATTTGAAATAATATGAAAATTAATATCAAAACACTACACTATATCACATTGTGAGTGGGTAATTCACTTTATATAATTATTTAGTCATTTTCTGCACAATATCTTTAAGTCCATGCAGGTGTTTCAAGAATTGTGGGTCTATGTTGTTAGTATCATAGAACAAAGTTAATGTGTCTAAGGCTGTTTGGGCCTCTGTGATTCCATTAAGTTGCTGTTCTATGGACTCTGGGTTATTATTTTCTTCACAGCCATCATTAATCTCAACATTGACTGAAGCTAATATTGTTTCATGTGTGGATGGTTCTTCAGTAATCACAGACCTGTCATATTGCATATGAGTCAGTTCATCTCTCAGTATCATATCAGGGATTACTGTCTCCACAACAACCTCCCCAGAAGTTCTATCATACATAATACCATTTCTATTCCTGAATCTACTCAGCCAACCATTTGTCAACACATACCCAAGTTGTGAGGCCAAGAATTCTGCTTGATGTTTGAACGTCGTCGCGCTGATTGGCATATTATCTTCGTTTTGTATCTTGAACCAACTGAGCAAAGCCTCCTCTAAATCATTTTTTTCAGTGGTTCGTAGCTTCTTCAGGTTACATTTGTTTTTCTCAAATGCATTAATGATAATGTCCTTCTTCTTCCAGATGGTAGAGATTGTGGAAGAGCTCAGATTTAATCTTTTTGATATTGATGAATTACTTGCCCCCTGTTCAATGGCACTAATTATTTCTATTTTTTCACCAATCGTCAGGGTTCTCCGTTTCGTGCCAGACATGGCGATAAGTCGTAATTTATACGTGGTAAAGTAAACATTCGAACAATGTTTTGTGGTTGTCCTTAAATAACTTGCCTTTCATCCATCGTTTGTTTGCGTTATTTGCTGTTTGGGTTTAACCTCTATTCTCCTGACAGTTCATTAATTTGACAGTCAATGGTTAGACAACTACAGGTACATTTTTATTTATTTATGCAACCATTTTCACACATCAAATTAGATTTTTTTCGAAATTCTAATTTGGACCAGAAGGTACAATTCATTTAAATTTAACTTTCTTTTTGTTCCAGATAACGAGAATAAACAAATACAATAGTTTCGCAGATTCTTTTTTTTTAATCAAAATCTACTAAGAGCTGGCCTAAAGTTAGGATGCATCATGTAAATCATCGTAGACGTAAGTGATGTTTTCTTCTAAATTGCTTTGCTTGAGGAAATTGCTGATTTGTACATGTCATTTTATTTGATATTCATGTATGTGTTTAGATGCTGCAAATTTGTACTTTTTTTTAAATTTATTACTAATCTATTGATTTTAACACATAGTAAATTATTTCATGAAATTATCGGCCAAATGGTTTTTTTTTGTTCATATTCGTTAAAAATGAAATATTTTACGTAACTGTTAGAATAATTTATATTTCAGAAAATTATTATTATATATATATAAGAAATGCATCATTTTATTGCGGATTTGTTAAAAAGAAGTGCATACTAAGACTTGCTATTTGCACATATTTTATATTTAAAACCCGGTAGTATTTCTTGGAGAACTGCGTATTTTTTAAATACACACGGTTGAAGAACCTCAAATATTTAAAAATATTATATAATTTACTATTGGAGTTCCGTATACATTATGTCACGAAACAATAAACACTAAAAGTAAACAAAATATTAAAATAATAACATTATATACAGATGATTTATGTTTACTTTTAACAAAATAAATATCTTAGTTTCACACAATACAGATGTGTATTTAGGAGAGTTTCATGGAGACTCATTTCAATTTGTTTATCATAATCTTTATATGAAAATTAGGATGGCATTTGATACATTGATATGCGCGTGTTGAAGGTAAGACTTAATGGACGATAATTCGTGATCGTGCTAAGAAATTGTATGAATATTGATCGTAGAGGATGATGATAAAATGAATATAATTGTATCTAAAGTGAGAACATTTGTGTTTGCGAATGGCCATTTTATTCAAATCTGAAATGCGATATCGCGGATGTTGTTAGTCACTTGATCGGACGATTTTCATAAGAATTTTGCAGGCAATTATAGCTTTTGTTACGTAATTACGCAAAGCGCCTCTGTTCCAATGTTGTTTGCATTATTTCCACTCATTAATAGCAAGTGGTCGAAAAAAATTCACCAAGATCCGCGCGCGGTTGGCATTACTGCAACGGGATTCTAGTTGATTCTAGTAACCCAAGTAGCGCAGAGTGCATCTCGGTTCAACCTGCAGTTGCACAGCGATTTGCCATCCTTGTCCATCGAGGTCGTGCGCGCGAATTATCCCAGAGACCAGTTCCGCAGCAGGTCCGAATAGTTCTGTTGCTGTTCCGACCCTGCGTGTTGATTATTTTAGCACTTGTTTAAACGAATGCAGTAGAAAAGTTTATTGCAAGAAAAAAAAACTGTGTCAGATTGAGCAGCTAAAGTCGTAGAGCAAAACCGATCCAAAACGATTGTTGTTTTTGTGGTGCGTTTGCCGAATCTGGCACTTGTTCTCTTAACTAAATCTGGTGGAAAGAACAGCACTTCCCTTCGGCCTCTTGAGAGTTTTGTTTTGATCGAACCGACGAAAACCAGACTAAATTTATTTAAATTAAAGCCACTAGAAATGGCCGACAAGAAAGGTGAGAATATCGAAATCGATGAATCTTTGTGTTTTTATCCGTGTCTTATTTTATTTATACATATAGTTTTTGCAATTTCGATCCTTGATACACTGCTCTCCATCAGAAGAATTTTTGATTGTTTTTTTCTCTTCTTCGTTCAGTCCGTTCCAATATTGTGAGAACCACATTCGCACTGTTTTCCTTTCTACAATGCTGTGGTTTATTTTTTTTTCGTCCCACCCACGAGATGATTTTCTTCCCCATCTGTAGTCTCTCTCGTCAGTTTCTCGGTTTATTTGCACCACCTTTTGCTGCCCAAGGATTATCCTTCTATTGTTGTGATGGAATTAGCAATTGCATAACAATAATATAATGCAGGATGTACCAATCAATACTAAATTCAGTAGGTTCACTCCCTCTCCGTTGTACGCACACAGTCAGTGTTAAGGCTCGTTCGTGCCTCTTCGTTTCGCTCTGTTGTAATACTTTTCTCCCCTTGGCCTTGTCCTACATTGCAACATTGCAAATGCTGCAGTGTTTTGGGGACACCTATCAGAATCCCTAAATGTCACAAGGAAGTTGTTTCCGGACGGGACACAAAAGTGTTCTATTATTTATCCGCCATCAGTGTCATCCCGAGTATCGACCTGCTCTCTCGTAACCCGATTTTACTAACTCTCACACTCCTCCCCCTTTTTACTTGCTACGAGTACTTCCTGTCATATTCATGATCCTTGATTGCCTTCGAGGGGGATACACTTCAAATTAGATACATGAAGCCACTGCCTTAGACGAACGAGCATTATTGTGCAATAATCGTCCAGGTTTTCTTTATTACTCACATATGGTTATTTGTAAACGTTTGGCCGGGTTACGCCTTAACATTTACATTTTACGGGCTGCTGCCTATATCTGACGGGGATCAATAATGCGTTTTATCCCGGATTTGACAGTTACTAGCAGTAACTTATTTTCATTTACAATGGAAACAAATAAATATAATATTCATGTGATAACACACAATTTAATTGAAATAGGCGATCTATTAATAACTTTAGTCAACATAAAATGACAATAATTTCATCGTTTACTGACTTCTTTTTAAATGTACTGACGGTACTTACAGATACTGTTCTTTATTTATTGTTGTATTTTATAAATAATGGAACAAGCAATTTTCTAGGATTGATTATTCATCAAAGTATTTTCCTATATAACATTCTTGTATTGTGTTGTGATTATTAATACTAATTATAAATATTCTTGGATCAAAGGAAAAAAAAACAATTATTGAATGATGAGCAATTTTTATTAATCTGCTATTTTCAAATGATATGGATATAATTGTTTCGCCTTATCTTGTAATCAGAACTCGAAATACTGTTTGTTGTGAAACCTACAGGATTTAATGTAATTAAGGTACTTGAATTAATCATCAACTATTTTTTGTTTGTTTTTAAATATACTTGAAATAACCATTTGTTAATAGAGAACCTGGATGATGATATGAGTATAACCAGTTGTTTTAAATGTAAAGCCATTAAAATTACCTCTGGTAGTCGACTATATCTTGATGAGTCGTTTGGCTGATCATTCGTAAATTATTTGTTTGTAGGCATTACTTTATTTGTTTGTTTTTTGTTTCGTTTTGATAAAACGCTGAAAGATTTATTAATTATTGTTTTGTTTATGGGAAATTAAATTAAAATATAAGAGAGGATTCAAATCAAAAAGCACTTTTGGGTTAGACTAAAATGTGTGATGATGCCTATGTTATTGCAGCGAGCGAATTAAACCAAGAAATAAGAGACATCAGAAACCGGCGACGGGAGTTACAGTTTCAGAGTTTCAGTCGAGGAGGACCACAAATCGACCAAACAGTACCTATTTATTTTCATGTGTTTATTTATACAGTGGCTGATGCTTGTTGGTTACCCGCTCAACGACTTTACCTTCACTAGATTTTTTTTTGTTGGGATTGCTTCCGATTTTGCTCACCAAACAAACGATAATGCGAATAATATTGAAAACGCGGGATTCGTCTAACGATCAAATCAAAATGTGGATCATTCGAATTGCGTTTGCTTGGTTTGCAAAGTTACCATAATTATCGTTTTTATTTTACATTGATTTTTTCTTAATTAACTGTAGCTGACGATGTGTAAAAAGAATCGATGTGGTCCAAACTTTAGAATTCACTTATTATTTCCTTTGTCGGTTCAGTCTCATGTCCTGCTGTTAACTTTCACATTTCAATTTATGTTCACTGCATGCTTTAATTTATTTTCTATGAAAAATAATATTGATTCATTCACCTGGACAACATTTTCTGTTGGTTTCGATTAATTTTCTTTATAATTGTTTTCTGTTTGTGTATTCAGTGTTTTTCTTGGTGTGTTTGCGTGTGTGTTTGGGTATGTTAGGGTGATACTTACTGGATATTTACACCCCCAGGTGTTGCTACAAATATTGGCTAAACTACTGAAGCACATCTACTACGCTCAAATATTTATAATTGTTCTTTAGTTTTTTCAATTTATAATTTTCAATAAGAGAAAATTGATCAGAACTGAAATCGCTTTACTTTCGTTCGTTTACTTTCCTTTTTCAATTAATAATTTCTGTAAATATCTACGCCCACTATATCAAATACGTAAATGTTGTACCTTTTAATCATAATTATAAATTTAAGATATACATAATGTATTATACCTTAATTAATGTTAATTAATATTAGAATTAAGATTACAGAGTACTTTTTTCCTTCTATTTCTTCGATGCGGAGCGAAAAATCTTATGGAAAAAGTACTCTCAACAAATATGCATGGTAGATTTTTTTTCTAGATATTAGATGGAGTCGCATGTTACAAATATTTTATTAATTTTGATTATACTGTTTTTAATTATTTCGACTGATTTAAAAAAAAATTATATCCATTTTTCATCATCAGTTTTATCAATAGAAATTTTACTTTATGATAACAATTAATTTCGATTGTTGAAACACATCATCATCATGACTTATGATTTTATTGATTCGTTATTAGTTTATTGATGTTCATTTCTTTTTACCTTTCATTGAGCTTAGTTTTTTTTTGCATGATAAAAAAATGCGGGTTACATGTTCAAGTTTCGCGAATAACAGTATTGATTAAATCATTCGTATTTTACTTTAACATTCTTGGTTTCTTTTGATTATCATTCGGTCTTATTTTGCATGTTACTATCAAATGGTTGCAAATTTGCAGACCGCCCCGGCTCCTCATTGATATATATATATTTATATAGATATATGTGCATGGTACCTATATGTGAAGCCTGATAATACACGAAGCAAAAGTTCTTCAGGAACGCTGCAATCCACGATTCAATCGATGACAAACGTATTTCTTGAAAGGACCAAACCCTTTGAAATCGATTCATCCTTGGATTCTGCAGCTTACGATGTTATTGTTAATTAATGTGTCATTGTATTTGAACTAAATTTGATAATTAGATACTTAGTGATATTTTGATCAATGCTGTATGTTACTTTAATTTAATTATCTCTATATTTATTTTATTACACATTATTTTTATGAATATAATTATATTATAATTACTGATAACAACTAAGAAGCAATCATTAATTTATATTATTCACTTTGTTTTCTCAATTTCTATATAAAATCATTAATATATTTCTGATTAATATATATTTTTTTTAAGTTGATATAAATTGCGTCAAAACG
>JAFMTC010000940.1:29337-41345 GCA_018845635.1 Nicrophorus orbicollis
GGATCCGGTGTTCCGCCCCCCGTATCGGCACCAGCTTTCACTCAGGCACCACCTCCACCCCAACCCAACCCACCTGTTCCTGCTCCGCATCCATATGGAGGTAAATTGTTGTTGGCAAAATGAAAGAGATAAAAAAGAGTCTTCTTGAGACAAAAACGATAAATGGTCGAGTACGAAATACAGATAAACAAGTAATGCACACGTTTAAGTAATATTTAAGTAATATATGAAGCACGTTGCGGTTGTAACAAGAGAAGGTATGTTTTAACATTTTGTTTGTTTTTAATGTTTGATTTTTAGCGATGGTGCCCGGAGTTCCGGGGGCGGCTCCTTACATGATCCCTGGGCAAGCCCAGCTCTATCCGCAAGGACCACCCCCCACGTATGACCAGGCGCTGACGCACCCAGCTATCGTTGGGCAACCCGTAAGTTAATCTTCTTTACTTTTGTGTACATTGGGCAGGAACATTCATATTTGATTGAAAGGAAATTAATCACATATGACAATAATAACAATTATCTAAAATTGAATGAGAAACTGCCAACCTTCCATCAATTGAATACAATTATTTACAACAAAATCCGTGGATTATTTGGGGCCTCCAAGAAACTTCTTGCTTTGCATTCATGTAAATCTGGATGACTCAGAACATGTAAGAATATAGCAAAAAACAGAACAGTGACAAAATAGAACATATGGTTTATGCATTGGTTATGATTGATCTTTTTGATATTACATTTTATTATCATTATTGACCCCCCACAGTTTTTTCCGTATTCAGTTTTTTTAGCTTTTCTGTCCAGACATGTTCTGTTTCATTTCATCTGAGAAGTAACATAATGAATTGTACGTGATTTTCTAAAATTGAGTTGAAAATGAATATCTTAGTACAACTTGTTATCTAAGTTTCGTCTCTTATATGTTTATAGATGTATCCTCCGGGGGCTACGTATATGGCCGGATATCCGACTTATCTGGGGTATCCAACATACGCTCCAATGCAGTACTACCCCACGATCGGCGCCTACTCGTACGCTATGCAGCCGGCCCAGCTGAGGCCTACGATCATGATTCCCAATGGCTACGACGGCGGGGCTCGCTTTGACGGCATCGCACAGCCCGTGCTGCCGCCGGCTCCTCCAGGTGTGCCGCCGTCTGCTGCACAAATCGCCGCTATGGCTGGTCACCATGTGGCTCTAGGACAGAAGAAAGGCTCCTTCTTGGCCGGCAGCTCAGACGGCGGCTATACCTTCTGGTAGATACAGTCGACAACAATCATTTAGCAATAATCTAGGCACACGTGGGTTATTATTATGATTAACATTAATACTACGTTGAATTCATTTCTGTGCATTTCGATTTCAAGCATTTTAAAGAAATGTTTCAGTTTCGTTCATCATTTATACAATTGTTTTTTTTTGGCGCCCAATACGCTATCTATTTTGTTAACTGTTAAAACTAGTCAATTTAATTAAATACCTTTTTTGTATTGGGACCACTGCAGCGCGCTCCGCAACTATGACTCCTTTTTGAAGGATTTTAGGACAATATTTCTTGTTTTGTTTGATTTTCTCTCTCAGTTTCAATAGATATTTATATATAAAAGGAATTTAAAATGCTTCGGACTCACATTATTATTTTTCTTTTAATAATTATTATTAATACTTCATGAAAGAGAGTGCAATATTAATGACTACAAGAAAATGAAACACTTCTCATATATGCATATTTATATATACATAAAGATATATACATATACATTTATTGATTATTATTTATTATTATTTTTTTATTTATATTACTTTCTTATATTTCTTTTTGTTTGTTTGTTGGACTTTATATTTGAAATTTTTATTACCTAACGTGTGTATGCGCCGGTGACATCATCATTTTGCTCTCTCTGTCTCTAACCTCCTACCTTATATTTCTTGATTGATTCTGATATTTTAGTTCATTTCAACTATAGAGAAGTTATATTAAAAGGAAACGTAAAGAAAACCCTTACGTTCATTGAAGCGCAACGATAAAAAAAAACAATCATTGTAAAAGCAATTAGTCAAATTTAAAAGAAATCAATGTATATCGAGAAACACCAAATATAAGTAGATGTAAATTAAAAGAAAAAAAAACTATTAAAGAATGAGCAATGAAAAATGGAGGTAAAATAAAAATATGTAATGCTAAATAAAACTTGTATTATCTTTGATTGTTAATTGTTAAAACTCTTGAAGATGACAATGAATATTATGAAGATGGTGATGAGAAGGGAAGGAAAAGGAACTATACTGATTATTAACTTTTTTTTTGTTGTACTGAGCTATTTGTTGTTAGCGAATTTACAAAAATGAAAATATTAAAGAATAACTATTTCTAAGTAAGCGATATTGTGTCTGCAAGACTGTAAAAGATCTATTGTAAAAAATAATAAAGAAAATTCTTTGATGCGATGTGGATTATTATTAACGGCATAAAGAACTGTAATATTTTCCTCAGATCACACAGATTTTCTTTAACCATTCTACAAGATATCTTATCCTAAATATCATCCAAAATGTAGTGTGTTTCATTTAGATTTTAAATGACACACCAAATATGGATTTTATCCAAGACTTGATATAATTAAGTCCTCAGAGAGATTATCATATTAGTATTATAAATTTATGTCTTGATGCATCGAAAATATTTTATGTTATTGAATTATCTTTTGATTTTTCCATAGTTATCTAAATTGCAAAAGTTGTTGGATATGTACGGGTACATGAAATCTGGTGAGTAAATTCCAAAGTTTGACATTGTATTTGCAAATTTAAACTCAAATGTAGGATTAGACTCTTCATCGTGCTTTTCGAATGTACTCTAATCTGGATTAACTGTAAAACTTTAATTACAAATATTTTTATTTCAAAACTATTTTCATTCGGTTAATATATTACTATAATACAATGTAAATTAAAATTAGTCTTATTCAATACTTAATTATCAGTCCTATAGTTGGATACTTTCTGTGCATGCCACCTCTCAATCCTCACGTTCCGTGAGTTTGAATTTCAGTGGTTGTTCCGGTACGTAGGTGGGCGTGATTTTATACGTTAATTCCCCGTAATTGTATTCCACCTTGTACTTCCGGAATATCTGTGATAAGTCAAATGTTGATCATTGAAATTTTCATTCGTTTCGCCCTCTTGTAAACCTACCTTAGCTAGCATAATGTGTAGTTCCGCTTCGGCGAATCGACGACCCAGACACGATCTCCTACCATACCCAAAGGGAAGTGACACGAAAGGATGGTGCTTTACCGGGCACTTCTTGATCCACCTTTCCGGTCTGAAGACTTCTGGCTGGTCGAAGTATGTGTCGATGTTGCTCACAACGAGATGCGGAAAAATGACGTGCGTCTGAAACGAGATTTAGTTTGATTTTGGTAAAAATATATATACATGACTGGTGCTTCTCATACGCCTTTCGGGATTTTGTATCCGGAAATCACTGTATCCGATTGAAGGCTCCTTCCATTCCCAATTATAACGGGATACATCCTGAAATATTTCATAGAAAATATTTGTAAAATTTAATATTTCATTGATGGAAAGCAATATAATTCATGCATTAAATTCAAAAACAGAAAAATTTAGTACTATTCTTTTTTGTATTTAATGAAATCTTGCTAATTAAATAAGGTTTTAAAGTTTCAATAAATAGAAGAAATTCAATTAAATTTGAATTATTTAACATAATTTGATCTGTGACAGATTTTGCGCATGAGAGGCCAAAATGCAATTCAATTTTGAGGACCATATATTTTCTTGAATTCAAATTAAAATTCTATTCTATAATTAAAAAATGATCTCTGAGTTTAAATTTAAATATCTAAATAGGTATATAAAAAGTAATTTGCTATATAGACCTTAATGTTTCTTTTATACAAGCTCTTAGGTAAGGGATGTTCTCTTGAACTTTAGCATCAACTTTAGAATCCTTATTGGGCATGACTTCTTTAAGTTCGGCGTAGAGTTTGTCCTGGTTGGCTTGGTTTTGGGTTAACTGATAGATGGTCGAGGCTAAAGCGATGGAAGTCTGCAAGGTTAATATCATTGAAAACATGATGCTTCTTTAATTACGCAAAGTGTATTACAGTGTCAACTCCGACCAAAAGCAAATCCAAGGCGAGTACGGCCGCCAGTTTTGGATTTTGGGTCTTCTGAAGAATGCGCTCAACTATGGAAATATCCTCCTCCTTGATGTTGTCGTAGTTCTTCACCTGCATTTTGTCCATGGTCTGTTCGATGTACTTCATGCAGACGCTGCGAGCGAAAGCAAACAAGCTATTATTTCAATGCTGACCTAGCTAGCGGTTAGCACTTTCGATTTCGCCGGGGAACTCGCGGCCAAGCGAAAGTGTTCGACCTTGACATTGACTCACGTTCTGAAGTCTTCCAAAGCGCCGATATATTTCCGGAAAGATTTGTTCTTGTAGACACGCCAGACGGGCATCTTCAGCTCGACCTCGGCTACATTCCAGAAGAACGTGTTGATCGCGTCGATTATCCGCTGCGACTCCGAATCTTGAGCCAGATTTGGATCCAGACAGCCCAGCCTTATGTCCAGAGCAACACGAGCGACCGCTGAAATCATAACACCTAAGTAGTACAGCTGAATATTGACAGTATTCATTCCAATTTACATTCGAGAGCCCATTTGTAAATTTCGGAAAGGAAGTTCGAGGGCAGCTCATCATTAGAATCCCGCATGTCATCCATCCTTCAAAGAAATGCAACTTAACGAAAATATTAATTGAGGATTAGGTAACGCACCTATCAAGGAAATCCGAGGCTATCACGTTCAGCGGGTCTATATACTTTTTGGCTGTTGCCGGAGGAAGGAGAATCTGCTGCACCTGTTTTCGAAACTCATCCCATTTAGGACCGTGCACCCCTATAACACCCTCATTACCCTCGAAGAATTCCTTCTTGAGGTGTTGTTTGTAGTAGTGGAGAGACGGCATAGACGGTCTATGCGGCAGAACCTCTTCTTTCCTAAAGACCTTTTCAATATCGTGACCGCTGAACACGAACAGTAGATCCGGATGACCGATCAATCCACCAACTTTGACGATCTTCCCGAAATCTTTGTACAAACTCCACATAACTTTATCCAATTCGTGAATCTTGTATTGCCCTACACACACATTATATTCAATAATCTCCAATACTATAATCATATCCAAATTACCGATCAAAGGAGCAAAACGCCACGAGTTTCCGACTAAAGGGAACTCTTTCGGTCCAGGCACCGCCGAGTAAGGCTTAATATCAGAAACACTTTCCCCGTAATGCCGAGGGATATTCTCGTACTCATCTGACATTAAACCGATCGCAGTGGAATAAGGTCTATCGGCTTTTGTCGAGTACGTAGCTCTCTTGATGGCATTGCCCATTAAGGGCTTTAGCAATTTTCGCGAACTCCGCATTGTTTCCCAATCGATGTACCTAAAACGATTCGCTGTAAAATAATTAAAAAAAAACCAGTATAAACACACATCAAATTCACAATAGAATCGTGCGGTTTTCGGTTACGTAAGTCCATTTTTTAGTGACATTCATCGAAGTGTGTGTTGAAATAAGTAAATATTAGTACGAAATATTGAAATTATATAATATCCTTTGGATTATTTAACCAGTGTATGAATCTTTACGAAATACAATCCTAAACTATTATGTCTAGCTTAAGAACCTGATGCTAATTGAATGAATTAATAAAAACGACGACGACTTGCCAAATTCAAAAATGTTTTTTCAATATTTATATTTTAAGTTCTAATAATAATCAAACTATTTAAACTTTCCTAGAAAGACCTAAAAGTGAACAGTATCACTTTTAGAAAGACCTAAAAGTGTACAGTATCACTTTTAGGTCTTTTTAGGAATTCAAATATTTCTTATTCTATATTTTTCATTCAATACTTTTGTGCAGAGTTTAGAACAAATTGTAAGACTGATGTACGTGGTGTGATCGTTTCCAAAGTTCTTAACTATTTAATATGAATTACTTTGTAAAACTAATACAAATTACATACTGAATTTTAAATGAATTGCATAAAATTGATGACTATGAGTGCAATAATGGCAAGCAATAATGATGAAATATTTTGATGACCCATGAAGTCAAAGACGAGTTTTGAATATGCGATCAGAATTTTTCGTTGGAATTGCTAAATTTAATTAGGAAATAAGAAATTTAGAAACATTCTAAAAGCGATATAATTTAGTACCAAAAATTGTTAAAAATAGAAGGAAAAGTTATAATACCACTTTGATTCAAAAAAATAAGTGGATGTTTTAAAAACCTTGTTTTAAAGTTTAATGTTATATTCAAATTAGTGAATGTTTCTAATGACATTTTGTAAAAAAAATAATATATCTAAAATTAGCGATTTGAATTGATCCATAGTGTTTGAGTATTTGTTATTTACACTTAACGTGTGAACTGTTTTATATAAAGTACGTTATTTTTCGGCAACGTAATTTCTACTCAATCACTATTACAATTATTAATTATTATTTAACTTTTTGCTGCCCATAATTGAAATGAAAATTTAGACTTTGTTGCACATAATTTATATCTAACAAAAAAATCTATCAGCACAAATTGTTTGAAAATACATTGAAAAGGCGCAAACGTTGTAGTCTTTGCAATTCTCTATAATTATCATTTAGTACCAAAAATTGTTAAAAATAGAAGGAAAAGTAATAATACCACTTTGATTCAAAAAATAAGTGGATGTTTAAAAAACCTTGTTTAATGTTATATTCAAATTAGTGAATGTTTCTAATGACATTTTGTACAAAATATATCTAAAATTAGCGATTTGAATTGATCCATAGTGTTTCAGAATTTGTTATTAACACTTACCTTGTGAACTGTTTTATATAAAGTACCTTATTTTTCGGTAACGTTCTACCAAGTAATTCCTACTCAATCACTATTAACAATTATTAATAAGAAATTGAACATAAATAAGCAGTGTTTACGTTTGTTCACCGGCTAAGTACACTACCGCGAAACAGAACAGTTCTGTGCAGCGAGTGTTTTTATAAACTTCGCCAAGTTCTGGATGGAGGCGGGTGGGGGACCATTTCAAAATCGCTGCTTTTCATGTAATTCCACACAAAATATTCTTCTCTTTTTATTTGATTTTTAACTTCACTTTTAAGCAATCCCATTTAGTGAAAGAGCTAGAAAATTGCGAAAGATGTATCGGTGCAACAAACACAGAAGATTTATTTAGATTTTTCTGCTTCAATTTCTATGTTAAATAATAACATATTTTTATTACTGATACATTGTTATTTGACAATGAAAAATTAATTAAAATATATCTTAATAATAAGTAAGTCTATTACAACCCTTTGCTGTAAATAATTATTGATGGTTTTATCTTAATTTAATTGATTGCATTTTATTACCTAGTCTGTAAAATATACAAGGTGTACCGTGAAAATTTCAGGATTTACAAGGTGTTTCGTTGTAGGAAAAGTTTGCGAAACCCTGGAATAGTGAAATAAAAGAATAAATTGATCAACTGTTACAAAGGGCTATTGATTATAAGTCTTTTTGGTGTATTTATAATAAGGGTTTGTCTCACCACAAAAAAGTCTATTAAAAATGTTGGACAATTATATTTAATCCAATATTGTCATAACCAAAACGTGTTATTTTTTATTTATTGACCATAAATTTGATCCTCAACCGAGTTCTGTTTGCTCTTAATAAAATTAGATATATTTCTATCTTATAGTTTAAATCTGACTTATGTCATACACAAATATGTTTTCATAAAAGTAAAAATTGGTTAATTTTATAAATATCAAGTACTATTTTCATTTTATAACATTTCTCTTCCTAAAGACAACCTTTTTATATGAATCCAATGAAACTTTGAAAATAACATTAATCTCTGAAACTATATTAGATTTATAAATAAATTTGATATATTTAAGATATTTATTTTTCTTGCTTCAATATGTGCATTCTTTATGTCTGGTAAGCCTTGATAATCAAGTTTTTTAAAAATTTTAATTAGTAAATATTTCACGAAGTTGATTGCAATGTTTTTTTAAATCAAGTTGTTATTCAATATATTTATAAACAGATCTTTGACACTTTCAAATATGTTCGAGTTTTTGTGTCCTCAATTTGGAAATCTAGGAAGTTCGTTACTGGCTCGAATCTAATTTTCGTCACATAACACATGATCTTTGAAAGGCTAATGCATCTATATTGAATTCCAGAGAACTTTGCAATCGGAATGACTATTAAGTTCTTTTATATTTTATATAACATCAGCACTTCCAAGGATCAATTACTATTGATACCGTTTAGAAGACCTCTTTTGGTGAGGCTCTTTGTTGGGCCTACGCCAGGCGAGACGTGTCTTAATTGTCCTCTACTATAAATGTACAATATTCATGTCACAAGTGTAATAAAATATGTTGCGCAACGCTTCTTCATCGTCGGCGATCTCCCGCCATTTACCTATTATATAATTGTTAGACGCAGCGGTGTTACGCGCGCGTAAACTAAATATACGTGTTATAATGTAGACACGAATAATGTTACCATCGAATTCGCAGGTTCCAGTTCATCGTCATTGTTCTTCTATTTTTCTTCCTCAGTTATGTAAGTCTACGTCGAGTGTTGTTGCTGTGTTCGAATACGTAACGATTACCAATATATATATATATCATTGATGAAGAGAGAGATAGTTATAACAGTAGATCTGTAGTAGACAAAGAGGGAACGATCACAAAACAGTAAAAACAAAGTAAACCAACCGAAATATGACCTAAAAATTAAAACACGAAATTACACTATTTACGCTCTCATTCACTGATCAATCTCTGTAAATGTATTTTTATATAACTTATTGCATAGACAGTATATTTATAATTTGATTTTAAACTTGAAAATGGTAAATAGCGAATTTGCAAAAAATATAAATTGAAATAATGCAATGTTGCAATTATTTTTCGACAAACGTTGCTAAAAATTATATAATACTACAATTGTAAGACAGATTAATTGCTTTAATCAAAATGTCAAACGATTATTTGATTATATAAGTATATTAATAGTATTATTCGAGTCGAAATAATTTCTAAATCGTTCTAAATTGTATATTTTACAAATAATACTTTCCCAACTAATTGTACATCCTTTCATTAATCATGTTGTAAGTTCATGTGATAATTAATAGGTGTTCTATAAGTAATAATTTTGGAAATAAATTGTAGTAATATAGAATGATTACCACTAAGCTAGTGGTAATTGCAGTTTCGCCGTGACCTGTCCCAGTGGAAACTAGTTTTCCATAAAAACGATTGGACCTTAATGCATCATCCATGGGATTCGTGGATCTTACGCAACAGTTTCGACATTGTTGTTTGTTTGTTTTTTATGCCGCTGTCTCTTTTGTCACTTCAGGTCATTGCTCAACGTAATTAGCTCAATTTGATCATTTAGAATAAGCTAACAAATGAAATAGAAAAAAAAAATAATGGAAATAGGATCTGGAAATTGGTTGCGATTTTGAAATCGCAAGTTATTAGTGTAATTGAGATGCGCTGCTAATGTTGCAGCAAAAATTAGGTCAAAAGTATAAATTTTTTTTGTTGGATTGTGTAAATAAAGTTCAATTAACCTACGACAACATTATTCCAACAGAAACAAAAACAGTTTGTATTTATTTATTTACAATTTTTAGATAAACTAATTAAGGAAACAAAATAATTTTAAATTCTGTTTGTTTATCTTATAAATTAATTTTATTGTATTTCTAATATAAACGGCTATTGATAGTAGATTTTCCGTCCAATTCATATCAATTTGAAGAGTTGAGATTTTACCCATCTTTTCCCAGTGAGATAATTTGGTAACTTTCACTATGATATTTTGATGGTTCCTCTTACTTGCACTAATGCGCATATTTTTTTGTAACCATTTCCGTTAAATAATCGTCTATGTTGTAATACAGTGAACAAACCAAGAAATGTATTTGAAATGTTAATATAATACTCATTCAAATCTATATAGTTGTTTGAGTAACAATCTTTATAAGATATTTATTAGAGTTGAAATAATGGTTAATCCAGTTTAACAAACATAGTTTTATTGAATATATCGTTCTAATTACACATTGATAAAAGTGAATTTATATTAATTAGTCAAATCTATTAAATTAACTTCTATACAAATAAATGTTTTTCAAAATTGTAAATAAGTCGTTATTGAACAATATTTGAGAAGTTTTTGTCTCTAACATTAATTTTGTCTGTCATAAAATGTTGACTACTGGAAATAAAAGTGTTTATCAGGTAGATGATCCAGCATTCATTACGAAATATTTTACTCAAACCGAACAAACCATTTCTTTTTTTGTTCTCACGAGATGTGGTATCATCGTGACTAGATAGAAGCAGTTGTCTGTGGGATCTCCCAGAAAGGTTATTCGGTAAAATGCGGAAGAAAAGCGGTCGCAACGGCACTTGCCTCTTTCGTTTTCTAACTGGTCTGGTTTGACCCAGAAGATTATGTAAGAAGCGCGCAGCGGCCGGCCGCCCCATTGCGTAATGCCCGATGGGCGAACGGGCCTGTATCGCGCATGTGGGTCGCTTCCTGACCCACCGACACACAGCGCTAAACGTAAATACATCGAATTCTGGGTGCGAAAGTGAATGGGTTCACCCATTTGTATTAGATCGTCGCACTGATGTAACTTTCCCTTGCTTTTTTTTCGGAATTAAAGCACGTTCAAATAGACGAGAAACAAGTCATATTGGTATTGCTATTTTTATGTGCAATTGTTAAATTAATACGCATTAAATTGAATACGATATTGATAATGTACATCATTAAACACGTAGTAAAATAATAATGATTATATTGATTGTCTCATAAACATCTTCGTATGACAAGCTTAATAATTCATGCATTAGTTGATAAAATAGACTTAAACAATAAGTTGTTTCAGACTTCTGCTTCCATCTGTTTCTATTGACACCACTCTTCAGGAGTATAATTACCAATCTATCATTTTATAAGCATAATCTGCATCTCTTAGATTTATTAATATAATACAAGTCATTATTGTATTTCTTTAGACTTTTTACACGAGTTGATATTGGCGATGCAAACAACATTTCGCAAATCTCACGAGATCAACTAATTATTAGGTGCGAAAAATTGCATTACATACGTTTTGTTTGCTGTATCTTGCTATGATGCAACGGTTTAGACTAGTCCAGTAGATGTTTTCAACATTTTCGCCATTTGCACTTACAATTAGGGCCAACAGAGTTAATTTGGGAAAGTGGGAACTTGTATTTATTAATAAGTAAAACATTTAATTTTATAATGAATCTAAAAGACAAGTGCTTGCTTTATTATCGTTTATAAAACATAATTGAATGTTTCCTTGACTACGAAACTATATATATATATAACTGTCAAAGGTGAATTTATACTAGATTTTTTTCTAATATTTTTACAATATAATTATTATACGAAAACGAAGATGCCTCTAGGAACTGATAAGAATAATAATATGTTGCAACTGAAGTTCATGAGGGAGTATGCTAGAAAGGAGTATTATCATATGCACGAGTGGCAAAAAGAATGGCAATTTCTCATTGATGGATACAGGTGCGTTTAGGTGTTAATCACGAACAAAAACCTAATGTTCTTGTGATTTTTTAAAATCTGATTAAATACAATGTGTTTTTTCTTTTATGGGTTTTATAATTTAATAGTTTTTGAACGTAATAGTTTGAATTGTTGTCAAGGTTTCTCGTCTTGATTCATCTGATCTGATATTTGTCGCGAATGACACCGGGGTTGTATGTTCAATCAGGGGTTCACCAGGAAAAGTTGGGGCAATTTAAAGTTCGGGGAAAATGTCTCAGAATACTCCGATAAAAGAAACGCAACGCTTGAGGTACCAATTTAACAAGCA
>JAFMTC010000943.1:23669-39141 GCA_018845635.1 Nicrophorus orbicollis
TGTTTTTAATTGAAATCTAAGTGCAACTAAAAGTTCAAAATATTACATGAGCAATATATTTAAGTACTTGCCTTCCTCTGAAATAACCCTCGACTTAGCCAGATCGCATTTGTTTCCCACTATGATAACGCTCTTTTCCTGGTTGAAGTCCTCATTCGCCAGTTTCTTCAATGTTTGAACAGCATACTCATAACTTGATTTTGATTCTATAGAATACACAATTACGCACGCATGTGGTTCATACGTGGCCAGATAATTTTCCACCTGAATTACAGAAGATCACAAAACAAAAACCTATTATATTCAGTAAACTTGATTATAGAGCAAAGCTGCAGTCCATTTCCAAGGCTAATAATTCCAAAAATGACAATATTGGTTTTACACAACGTCGGAATTAAACGCGGTGTTCATCTTCAAAATATGAGCTGAGAGTAAATATAAAGTCAAATCAACAATTAAGGCGAAATATGGGTCTACTTAATTTGCCCGACTTTCCCGACGCTCAAATGTCCGACATCCGTTAGCCCGACTGTATTGAAACCCCGACATCCATTATCCCAACTATATTATATTCCCGACATTCATTATCCCGACTGCATCGAATTCCCATTTATATGTATTTCATAAATTTTATTTCACCTTTGATAATCTCATCAAATTTAAGCCAAATATGTGGTTTAATCAAATCAATTACAATGCTCCGTACGTTAACATCGAATTATTTTAGCTTAATATTGTTTATAAGAGTATCTGAGCTTCTGTGGATGAGTTCTTTTACTTTGTTAAATATTCTTAAGAAATAACTGGAAAGTAAATTTGTAGTACTTACCGACATTTCAAGCGATGAACGTTCGATGAAAATCATATAATAATTCTGCATGCCCAACAAAATTGTTACACCACGGTTACCATGGGTTTCACCTAGGAGAGACCAATGTATAAATATATACATGCAGATGTGAAATATATCAAATTACCCAAATTTGTCGCATGGGATATATTGATAAATTCACTGGTCATAAATTGTGATATCAATGATGTTTTCCCAACCACAATATCACCAAGTATAAGAACTTTTAACGTTGGTGTTACTTCTAAAAATTCAAGCGAATTTGAATGAATTGAAGAACCGGCAGAATGGGACGAGCTGCTACTTCTGCAAAGAAAATAACAAATAGAGAAAAAAGATCTGATTACAATCTACAGTTCAGAACTGAAAAAAAACGATTGGTTTTAGAAATATTTTTTAATGAAAATGTTATTCAATCTTTAGTACTTTAAATATTTAGTTTTGCATACTTATTACTATATATCAATTTATATTAGTTCGTTAAAATCTAAATGGATTACCGTGAAATTGTTGAATCCACTATTATTTGTTCAAAATGATGAAATTGTAGTCGACTCCGCTTTCAACGGGTTTGCAATCGGCTCAATGTTATGAGTCCGATCGACGTCTTCATTTTTATACGTTTCCGCAAAAGCTTCATATTTATTTTTCCACTATCAATATTTTCTTTTTCCAGCATATTTTTGAAACCGGTGATAAATTGCGGCTCTCCTTCATTATCGATGGCAAGAAGGGCTGGCCAAAGGGCTATCGACCTTGGTATTTCCATCCGTGAATAATACAAAGAAGTATGGTTACTCGAATAAACAGAAAATACTGAATGAAAATACAAGAAAAAACGGTCTTTGAGGAAGAGAAAGAACATAATTAATTATAGGGACAATAGTTACTGGTATAGAATAAATGTGCGATACTATATTTATAAAGGGTTACTATATTACGTAATTGAATTACAATATTTAGAATTTAAAAAAAACGAAATAATGGAACGGAAACGAACGAAGATAACAGAATTTGAAGGAAGGTAAAAGTATGAAATATGGTGAAAACATATAATAGTGCTATTAAATTTTATAAAAATAAATGTATTTGTTCCGAGTGCAAAAAAACCTTTTAAGCAATATAATTAATATTTTTATGATATTTGTTTCTACACTACCTATTGTATTCGTTTTTTCTTTCTTGTTTTATTAATTAATCTAAATTGAATTGCGGAATCATTTTTAAATTTATCATTTCTTTTTTCATATTTCAATGAAACACTGGTAGACATATATATAATGTGTAATAAATGCTTTATAATGAAAAAGCTGCTCTATTGCTCAAAAATATATATGCAGAAGCGCAGAGGCTCAGTTATAACTATCTTACAGTGACAATATACAATTAATAAAATGTAATTTACTGTTCATTTTTGCACCACTTCTCCAAATATACGAAATATTCATATTTATTTCTTAGCTTTAATTTTAGAATATAATTTAGATGACCGATCCTGCTTTTTTTTTCACGTTTCTATCCAGAATTCCGTTTCGTTTGATGCGTTTGTTTCGTTTGCATATCATACTTTTTTCTAGGTAGAAGCGGACTTCCCGCTCCATCCAGAATCGATTAAACGAACGCTTAAGTATATAAATATAGTAAAATTACCTGCTTATTGGAAAGTTCTGTGCAGCACGACGACGAATTACTTTTAAGTCGCCATGGCTAATCACTTTTCCTTTTTTGGAGATACTGAATAGTCGTAGAGTATATGGGTCTTCTTCAGTTTTTTCTTGGTTAATCTTCCTCCCACGTTCTGCAACAAATCAATTCATAGTCACAATTAGATATGAGCAAGTGGTCAGTTCACCGCAACAACAACACAATAGGAACAAAAATAAGACACACCTATACCTCGCTATACGGCCGCTCTTTATACGGCATTTCTCTATAACGACCCTCTTCAATTAAGGCACGTTTTCGATTTACGGCCTAAAATGTTTCGCTATAACGGCAGAACAAATATATATATATACATGTTGTCAATCTTGCGCAACTTGATTCCTTATACGGTTTTTCGCTCTGCGGCCAAGTTTCGTGTATCTATGGGTATATATTTAAGCAATATTAGTCAAACAAATCTAAGAAACGAACAACTACTATTTCTATTATAAGGAGAAAATTGTTGTGAAGGTGTGTAAATAAAATAATTTGTACAATAAATTGAATTAACTTTAAATTTTTAAAATATACAGGATTTAAGATTGTAATTATGCAGTAAAATTCCAATCAGAATGTTTCAACATTGAAAATACATTTTAGTAATTAAAAAGAAAGAATAATAGACGAAATGAACAACATAATAATTATAAAATGAATATAATTGGTGATTTTGATGATGTCGAAAATGTATTTAATATAATGTCTCTAAATATGTCTGATTTAAATTTGTACTGCAATTATTGTACATTTATTATTGTCACAATTCACTCAAACATGGTCACAACACCAATGTGTGCTAATACTCGAACCGAAATACGAATGTACTGAATATGGAATGGTATCGATCCTATTGAATCCGTTTCGAATCGTGGAAGTATAAAAAAGCGACGAATTTGCTTATTGTCTCTTGAAAACTTTTCATGTGTGTGTTTTCCGTCTGTTTATTTCATTTCACGTGAGTTTATAGAAAGATGCGATTTATCTAAATGCGACGTGTTCTGGTAATACTATTGTTTCGATATTTTATGTTGAATGCAATGGGAATTACTGTTTGTTATTAAAGAGTCCAAACGCATACGTATTGAACTTTACCTTGATTTCTCATTTCATTACATTTTTAACGTATTGTTATGTCCATGAAAAACTAATCCTTTTTAATAAAATTAAAAGCTTCAACACTATTTGCTGCACTGTGTGGATTAAAAAAAAAACAATGATGTTTATTACTGCATTTACCAATTAAATTAATTGACTATCTGTTTTTTGATATATGTGAAGGTTGGCTAACTGAATCAGATATATTCATTTATGTTGGTTGACTTTACAAAATGATGGTTTATGTAGACTGCAACTCTCAGATGATAATTTTTGTGTAATGAATAGTTTAATGAAGGGGCACTTGTCCCTAAACACAGCTTCGAAACGCTGACATGTATAGTTTTCAGAAAGAGAATAACCTATATTAAAAAAATACAAAGGCAGAAAGAGCAATAGTGATAAACAGCTCGTTGCTGCAATGGAATTGTATTTTTCATATATTTGTTATTATTGTATTAAGTTTTGTAATTGCTGTTGCAATAAATATTATTATTATTAAAATTAAAAACAATTACAAATATTGAAATTGACGGAAGATCTATGGTGTATAGCACTTTGTAGTAATAGCATTATATTTGTTTTTTTCTATTTCTTATTATTAAATTGGAAAATTTAATGAAAATGCCTACATGGAAAGAAATTCAATGAGAGAAAAAATATTGTAGCTAAAATACAGTTTTCACTTACGAATTTATTCATTAGAAAAATATAAGACCAAACAAATTCTTTGTTTTCGCATGTTAGTACCTGTTTTCTTTTTATTAGCTAAAAACTATGAAGAAATACGTGTTTTCTTGAATGCATATACCATTAGCTAAATAAATGGTAAATGTTGTTTTGAGCAAATAAATTGGTCACGTTTAGATTAACCTGCATTAATGATTGGTTATAAATGAAGCAAATAATAAACGTATGTACTAATGAAAGGATTGTGTATGTATTGACTGAATGCTGATTAAATGTAGAGCTCAAAAAATGTTGTTGTTTAACTGTATAGTTAAAAAAAACTCAAATGTCGTCCTGTTATTTAAATTTATACAACATATTTGTTTTTCATGTAAAATTTGTATGTACAAGACAAAAATCACGGTTTATTGCTCATGAGTATCAAATATTTAAAAATTAGTAATCAATCAAAATAATCGTTTTCTCCGACATTTTAAAATAAATAAATTATCCTGGAAATATTGATTTTTTTTTTAATTATTAAATCATGGAAATTCTGAAAATTTGAACTTGAAATAATATGAACTTTATTGGCCGTAAGCTAGTGACTGAATTAGACATCGATCGGGCGATAGAAAATCTCAACAGCTTCATCCAGAAATCGGTTTGGGAATCAACACCTGCAATTGTTCAGGAAGCGGAAATGTTGTCATGTCCGATAACAATCAAGAAAGCGATGGCCGAGAAGAAGAATCTCCGTGGCAAAACAACAGGCTTCCGGTGTATAAAACTAATTTCAATAAGGCAATTTCAACAATCCGAAGTTTGGAAATTAGGAAAAAATATGCGGAAGGCCAATAACGGACTCTAGAAAAGCACGAGGTACATGAGACAGTCGTAGAACCAAAATCCTGTGATACGGAAAAGCGGTGACAGTTGGACAAGGTGGACGAATGCATTTGCGGAACACTTTTCAAACGTGTTTGAACCTTTTACCAACGAGTGCACTCCAGACAAAACGAATGAGATAGACAGATCACTAGGCGCTCCGTTTCAGATGTCCCTCTCAATAATAACCCATCCAACCAGTCGACGTAATAACTGTAAAGACACTTTACCTTACACATACAATCCCATTTTAAGACCTTATTTATGCGGTAGATTCTGTCAAGTGATGATGAAGGGCGAGGTAACGCAACAATACCCGATTGAATGGGGAAGCATATTGTGACCGATGGGGTCTACTTCATTTGCCCGACGCTCATTAGTCCGACATCCGTTAACCCGACTGTATTGAAGTCAGGACATTCGTTAGCCCGACTGAATCGAATTCCCATTATCCGTTATCCCGACATCCATTAGCCCGACTATATCCAATTGAGGAATTAAGCGAGAGAAGGAAGAAAATAGTTCAGTAAAAGATGAAATAGTTGTGATTTCCTTAATGTCGAAAGGACAGATTGTAAATGTCGTGACAACCAGACGCAAATGAAATAAAAAAGTAATTCACATGAAATAAAGAGTAATTCCTTCAAAGGTCATACTGTTCTTCGAAGACTCTACTCTAAAAGCAGACCGAAGAAGTTTGAGCTATGTTTACAATCTTCAAGAAGTCTCTAAATATGTTGGAGAAGGGGTTATTGAAGCAAGCTATCTACATATTGAGAAGAATATTTAAAATGAGGATTGATTAATTTGAATATAGCTGTATAGTGATAAGACTACAGACCTTTTGGTATCCTGTTATGACTATTTTTACCATCACCCAATATTAGGATAAGCAATGTATACATCAGTGGGCGACTTTCCACCCACAGGGAAAACCCTTAATGAAATTTAATATTTCATATTATAGAAATGCAGTAATCAAACTAACTGACGCTGAGAAGGAAGTTTTGTTAGTATCATATACGGCTTCAGTTGCCGCTTTACATCATAAACTAAATTCACGGCCCGAATGTGCACGAATTCTGTAACTGTAATAATATGCAATCGAACCGCTTTTTTCGTTTAAGATAATTGCTTTACAATTATCGTTAATTTTTGTCGCAATATTACAATATTATTCAAGACATTATAAAATCGGACTAGTGTTCCTCTGCAAGTTTCATCCCTCGAAACTAATAAATTTAAAGTAATTGTTTCTTAAAAATAATATATTTTTGGAAAGGCTGGTTAAGTTGTAGACCTTAAGGAAAGAGCCGCACAAAAAATAAGTTTGGTTTTATAGCAGGACAATAAATTACTTCATATTTATTTTTTTATTTCATTTAAATTGAATCTGTTTTAAAGTATAACATCCCTTTAAGATTTTATCCACATTCTACATTATTAGTTTTATACAGATCTTAATTTTGGATTCTTTAGTTGTCGAATATAATGTACGCTTGTGCAACTGAAATATTTAGAACATGTAATGATGGTATACAAAAAATAATGAATAAATGAAATTGTGAATGAAATAATATTGGCGGAAAGACCTTGTTTATTTCAATTACCTTTGATTTATTTTCTTTATTTTCCTTTATTACATTCATGTGTATTGTAGATTGTTGAAATCAATAAATTTTATTATATTACATTTCAACGCAATAATGCATTCCAGAAATATTATTTTCATGTATGATAAATTGGAAAAACCAGGAAAAAGGTAGCTACGAAGTGAGCAATATTTCGCAATAACTTTTTCGAGGAAATTTCACTTTTATATTGGTATTAATATAAAAGTGAATGAGGTTTGAGCGCGTTTGAGTGCTTCCTACTATACATAACATAATTATGTACTATGCTTAAGAAAATATTATTATCTAAGCGTATCGCTTCCACTGATGGCCGATACTTCGTAAGTACACGTGTAATGTGATTTTCTGGAATAAAAATTCGAACATCCGGATATGCCTGGTCGATTCAGAGAACGATATTTTCTCATCTCGGCAAGCTTCAAGAGAATCAATGCCATCTTTCACTATTGATTTGTTTAAATACACTAGGACCTCTTTTTATGCGTACTCTTTTTATGCGGTTTTTATTTCAAGAAGTACATGAAATTGGTGGGGAAGGTTTTGAAACGTATACCCAAAACGATTTAGACGAATTACTTGAGGATAATGTCATGAATGACGATGATATCATTGGTATAACTCTTGATACCGTTGAAGAACAAGAAAACGAAAATGAATCGGAAGAAGATGAAACTCCAATCACACTCACTGCAAGTGTAATTCGAGAAGGTCTTCAACTTTCCAGTAAATTGGAAAACCATTTCATTGAAAAAGATGATAATTCTGAACGAGCATTCAAGTTTCAACGCGAGCTTCAAAATTGCATTTCTGGATATCAGGAATTGTACAAAATAATAGCAAAGCCATCGCAAAGTTTAATCACTGATTATATTGTCAAAGGGAAAAAATTAACATGCGAAGTTGAGACTAATTTTACTTGCGAAGAATTATTATCTTCAAGACATAGATCTGATATGCTGACTATCTCTTCTAGTGATGAAAGTGATTTAGAACCAGTTCGCAAATTATGCCGAATACTCTCATATAGCGACGATAATTCTAAAGAAAAAAATGTGAAGAAACATTAACTTTCATTAAAATTTTCTGTATTTTTTTGTAAATTTTTTCCGTATAAATTTAGAAGGAATATGTTAAGATTCTATTTTTCTGAAATTTAATAAACTTGTCTATGATTGTTAACGTTTTTATAAAATTATGAATAAACATTTCAGAAACAATATAGTAAGACTAATTATTTTTCTGAAATTTAATAAACCCTTTGTTATGCGATTTTCGGTATATTGTAACTCATTGATTTAGTTTTATGCGGTTTTAAATAATTTTGGAACGTATCCTTTAATTTTATGCGTGTGTCTAGTGCTTTTCTATGCGTTTTCCTGTGGAACGTATCTACCGTATAAAAAGAGAACCAAGTGTAGTTTCTTTATTACTGACGTGTAAATATATTTTCTACGTTTGTGACTGTTCCAATAAATATTATAGCTATTATTACATATCCAATTTTAAATAATTTTATCAATAATTTGTACAAATATTTATTTTATTAAAACTTTGTTTTAGTTTTCTTTACTTTGCATTTACTTATTGCACTGAGTTTATATGGTTCTTGGAGTTATTGTTGCAATAAATATTATTATTATTATTAAATTCGTAAAAATTAAGAAAGTTTGTAGGAAAAGAGCACATTATATTCGCTAATTATAAAATTAACCAAACCTAAATATAAAGGCAAATTAATGAGTGGTTATATAGACTTCCTACAAATGTCAGCACATGTCTATTTGGAATAATCCATGTGGAAGTCCACGTTATGAGCTATTAAATTACACTAATTTGGTATGTTCGACAGTGTTCAAACCGGAATTCTGGGAATTCGGACTAATTTAAGTTAATTGTAGATGCGAAGCGTCGGTTACTCAAAAAACATAAATCCGTGCGAAATTATAGGACAATATATTACTTGTTTCGATTCACTTTAGACTTTCTCAAATTTAGATTAATTTCAGCACGAAGTGTTCATCCAGCTGGACAGAAACGGTCGACTTCTCCAGTTACTAATATAACAATAAGTTTACCTGGCATTTCAATTAAATATACGTATTTAATCATCATGTACGTACAAGTATATATATCATATATATATAACATATATATAACATATTTATTAAATTACCGTGGTAATTTACTGCTTTTTTGCTTGGGATGAAAAAAATATAGAATAGAAAAAAAATAGATAGGTGAATTCTTACATATTTTCCAATGTGCGCAAATAATGACCGAGAGAGTTATTTCTTGTAAATAACTTATTTATTTCATTCTAAATACAAACGGCTACCGACGGCACCTTCTACGCGATTGGGTTTATTTTAAATAGTAATTTCTTCCAACTTTCAGGAGGTTTCAAACTTTGGAATGTGATGTTTTAAGATGACAAATTAAACTAATTTCACAGAATATTCCTTCTTTTTTTTACGTTCTGGTGGTAAATACTCGAAAATTATTCCTTTCCTCGATGGATAAACTTATTTCCATTAAACTTATTTGAAAAGATTCCAATTAATCCGCTTTTTACTACAATTTGTAGAAAGAGGATAAACCCATCGAAATCCAAATATCCTTCCCCAATATAAGTGGCTGCTGCTTTTTTAGGCAACATTCATATACGATGTATAATCGTTCATCTAGTTTTCTTTGTAATTTTATATTTTCTACGTTGAATCAATATTCATAGGCGGAAAGACCAAATTCGGTAGCCCTTTTGGTTTTTATCTTTCTTTTTTTTTTGCAAAAATAAATCAATTTTCTGTTATTATTTATATCTAGAGTAATTATTTCTATCTATTCCCATTTTGTTTTATTTCGTCAATTTCAATAATCAACAATTACAAAAAAATATATAAACTCAACACAATACAAATATATCGCTGTTGCTGCTAAATAGTATTATTTAAATGAAGAATAAACATTTGGGGAAGGCCAGAAGCCGACGGCAAGAACTGGATGACGGAGAATTATAACAATCTGGTTTCTAGTAATAAATGTAGGATTAGGGCAGAAAGGCCTTTGCTTTGGTGGAGATAATTGTGTTTTCTTTTTTCCTTATAATTATATAAATGTATTATTAATTTTGTTCACTGTTACATAAATTCATTCATTTGACAATTTTGCTGATATATTTATTGATTTTTTAAATAAATAATACATTTGAATTCAAATTAATAACAGCAAATCAATAACACTTGTTTTTGACCCATCTCCATCACCTTTTACTATTCGCTGTAAAAATTATGTAGAATCGAATAAAGATGATAATTAGTTTATGGATGCAATGTTCAATAGCTGTAGTGGTGCTGCATGTTCAAACAAAAAATGGATTTCATGCTTTTTCAAAAATCGGTGCACTATTAATTTTTTTCATTGTCAGTGCAAATGCGAAAATTCAATTGCTGTAGTGAATTTTTAATAACATTATTTTACTTTTTTACCGTCTCTGAATTTACAATAAAAAGAAAGTAATGTTGCTACAAAATGAGAATAATGTAATATAAATATATACATTTTGCGTCGAGAATCTATTAAATATGATTTTTTTTTAAATTTATAATATTTATTTGGTTTTCTATTGTTATTAAATATTTTGCAACAACAACTACAATAAGTAAAATTATGCAAATACACTGAAAAGATAAAGAAAACACAATTATTGCTATTGTTACAAAAGGCTATTTCTTTGATCAAACTGAATTTGAAATGAGAATCCCCATGATATAATTGTACTTTTATCCCAACTTCGGGAACGTTTTTGCAAAAGGAAATACTAAAATTGATTAACTTATTTCACAGACATTTTGCATGAATTATCTATACTTATTAAGCGCTTACTAAAATTGATTCCAAAAATGTATAGATTAATATTAATTAAATAATAATAAAATTCATTGCAGCAAAAAATAAATTTAATACAATGGTTTTTCTGCCCGGAAAATCAAACTTTCATGTTTAAAATATAGTTGAAAATGCGATTAATTTGTACCATAGCTATTATTTATTTAACAATTTATTTCGGTTCTTTGAAAAGTAATTTAATTAAATGTAAAATAGCATTACCATGACTGCTCGTCTTTGCCTCTGCTCTGCTCTTATTGCGTGTCTTCCGTCTTGCAGAGGATTTGGGGACGGCTCCTGTGATGCTAGCCTCGTCGTCGGAACTGTCGGTCAGATCAGAAGATTTTCGGTAGCGCGATGCACTGCGAGACTTGCTCTTGGTTTCACTTGAGGGCTTCTGCATTATATAACTTTGCGATCCGTACCTCTCCTCGTACACAGGATTCAACGAGCTAATGATGCTCGCCTTTTTCTTAAGCACAGAGCAGTGTGACCCGTCGCAAGTTGGACTGTTATCGTTTGGATACAGCTTGATCGACCACGGCTTAGAATTCATAACCGTGGTCGGGTAACTTTCATCGGTGTTCTTTTTTCCCTTTGCTTTCTGCGATGAATAGTATTTCATGAAGTTTGCGAATCTACTAGAGATACTAGGCATTTGAGTCGATGATCTTGGTGCCCTTGGTATTAGAAGAAGGGTGTCCGAAATATCAATTGGACTGAACAATACTTGACTCGGGGATCTCTGCTCAGCAGTAGAAGTGCTTGGAATCGGAAGCGAAGTCGGCAAAGGTAAATTGGGACGACGAGGAGAATTCACTCTACTCGACTCCTGGGATGCACTTTGAAGTATCTTGGTCTTCTTCATCGTCTCAACCGCCGAAGTTAACTAAACAGAATTTAAATTTCAACACGGGGTTCGCGCGGTGCGTCGCGACGCTTCAGGGGCAATTAGGAGAGCGTGTATACTGTGCAGAGATTGGCAGGATACTGTTTAGTGCGTCGGAGCGCAGCATCAAGCACAGACGCAGCAGTTTCACAACAGGAACACGACCGTGAAAACGGACAAAACGAATACTGAAATCACGACCAGATTTCATCTCTACGAAAATAATATAGGAAAGCGATACAATCGCAGCAGCAACTTCTAACTCTCAACAATTAGTCGATTTGGATTTAGAATTTCTATAATATGATTCATTAAATTTCTGAATAAACATATCAAAAAAGAAAACATTTAAAGCAAAAAATAGTCAAAAGTTAAAATCGAATGTTTAAATAATGAAATGGTTTATTTTATCAATTTGTGTTACAAGTTTTTGTATTATTTATGCCCGAAATGCAAACAAATTATAATTAAATAATTTTAACAATTGTCGGGCTTTTGAAATGAAAGAAGAAGAAAAAACATTTTCGAATTTGCTCGACATTTTCACCATAACGAAATGCGAAAAACCTGTAATAACATCATGATTTTTATACGGAATTGTCACCGGGGTTGAAAAGTGGTATGTTTACTTTAATATGAAAAATGAAAAGAGTGGATGACACAAAGAGACACACCAAAGCCGTGTCAAGCAAGATCTCAATCCGAAGAAGTCAATGAATAGGATGCGGTGGGACTATGAAGGTATAAAATGCAGGTGAAGAGTACGTCGAGAAGGAGCGCTATTTCTCCTAATTTTACCACATGATTCAAGAAATTCTTCTCTCGCACACACCGCTGAATCTCAAGGGGCTCCGAATCATCACGACTAGAAAGACAACAGTCATCACGACCTTATGACAACAGTCTATCCTTTTCTGTTCCATGTTCAACCAAATGAGGGTTGTAATTCTTACCAATGTTGAAATACTTAAAAACTGCCTCACCCACTTCTTCAACATGCAATCAGATTATATTTGGCGAGACGGCAACAACAAATTGGTAAATAGGTGGGAAAAGGTCGTAAGTAATAATGGATAATATATTATTGATCAATTTGTTGTTATATTTATTGTTTTCTTCGATCAATCTTATAAGCAAAAAACGCGGCAAAGCAAAAAGAACTAAAACTTTATATACAAGTTCTTGTGGTTAAATGCCCGGCGCATCCGCCACAAGCTCAGATTTTTAGCAACAGGTAGTCCATTCGACCGAATAAATCCTTTTAACGTCATGTGCATGTAGCACTTTTTTCGAGTACAGAAAAAACGGGCATTGCGAATTATGGAATAATGCTTCTGGTATAATTAATTAATTAGGTGTACTAATTATCATTGCCATATGAAGATGCAAAACAAAATTAATGAAGTACATTTTTATTTAAATCTCTGAATCTGCAAAAATCTCACCGATCGTTGGGCCTGGTTACAAACAAATTAACTAACTCAATGGATACGTTACAATGCAATTAATGCTTTGTATTATTGAAATCAATTTCAGTAAATTCTTTGATGTTTCCATTTTGATTTTCGAATGGATTTTGATTAAACCACATTACTCTGATTCATTTTCAATTATGTTTGTTATATACCGTAATGCGACATATTTACATTTAAATACTCTATTTCAGTTTATAAACACTGTTTGACTTAGGGTGCAAACAATGTGGACACAAGCCCGTACTGGGAAATTACAATAAATTTTGTTTACTGACATTTGGGCATCATATTTTATTATTAATATTAATTGTAATATTGATTTAGATGACAATTGCAATACAGATATAATTGACCTCACTGTTTTATTGATTTAATAAAAATTTAAGACAAAACATTTCTAATCAACATTCATCTATAAACTATTGTAATTGTTTTTCTATAAAGAAATTTGGAATTATTCAGATTATTAATACAAAATAATAATAATAGAAGAACGGAAAGAGCTGCAGATATTAGTATCTACATTACGTATCTGCAGAGGCAACTATTAACTATACGGAAAACACGTACCTCAGACGGGCGTTAATTCTGAAAAGTTCGATTTGCCCCGCGGTATTTCCATTATACTATTCCTATTGTTAATTAATGTATTCGTTAAACTTGTTGAAATATATATTGTGAGAGTTACTATTACATGATCCACAGTTTTTTTATTTATTATAATGATATTAATATTATTTATTGCAAGAATAATTACAAAAAAGCTTACAATAATAAAAAAAAACTAAATGCATATAGTATTTTAAGTTCATTTAGATGAATTTTTATAATAAAAACACATTTTCCGTGCATTCAAAACTTTTTCATCGTCAAAAAATGAAATTCAGATTTGCATTTGCTGTATGAATTAAACTACTTGCATTTTAAGCCATATTCATTGTAAATGATACTTCGTTGAACGTGTTGAAAGTGTTAAACAATTTAGTTCGGCAGGTGAAAATAGATGAGATTCACGGTGCGCTTTAAACCTGTCCACTTAATGTTTGTCAAATCGATGCACAGCAATTGCAAATTACAAATTGTAATTTCGTACCAACACGCTCTTTTGAACGATGTTTGAATCCTGGCCAATACACGGACTTTGATGACATTACGTAGCTGCTTATATTACCTCGTAAATTTGTGTTTCGTTTTAAACAATGAATTCGGCGACATACAATAAGCAGTTGAAATAGAACATAAAATAGTATATTGCAGATTACCGATTATTATTTTTTTTGTGAATTTATTTGAAAACAAGTATCTTTATAGATTTTATTCCTTCCTTATATCAACTATTATATATTCGTAAAATGTTCTTAAAACCTCAACGGCTTTTCTTTGTATCTCCAATTTGAATAATACCAGAGTGGAGTGGAGCTTATTATCTATTTTTTTATTATATTTTGTCGATAGATTGCTTGTAATTAAAAAAAATTGACTTGAATATGCTACAATCCAATTGTAGTAATTTGTATACATTACGTTGTTCGTTTCCCTCTTCACATAACTTATTCCGTTCAATTCCATGAAATATCTCCATTGTCCATTTTTCTCGTAAACTCGTATTGTATTTCGTAATATTTATAAATACACGTGAGTACTATTATCATTATATATTGTATTACAATATGTTTTCATTTTATTACAAATTAAAATATACAAAAGGGTCGAAATCAGTTTCATATATCACTAAAAAATTGAAATAAACTAAATTGTCATGAGTAATTTTATTTGCTATTAAACTTTCAATAATTTCGAATAAGCGACAATTTATTGAAATGTAATAATACCCGGCTATTAGTGAGTTATGAAGTAAAAAAATGGTGTTCGGGCAGATCAACAGCAATATGTACTTGTTTCAATTCCGAAGCCCCAATACAAGTGTGAGTTCTAGTTTGATAATCTGTGATTAAATAATTGAAAAAGTAAACATTCTAGGTAGATACCATAATTATTTGCAACGGTCTATTTTATTACTTTATTTAATAAACGTTCCCAAGTATTATATAGTAAAGTGCAAATATGCAAACGCAAGTATTTTTCTTGCTCGAATCAATTTTTTGAATCAAAAAATATTCAATTTTTGAGCTTTTGAAATGGAAGTTACACGATAAAATATTTTCGTCAGTGATACATATGTTAACTCCTTTCCGTGTCTTTTATTTTTCGGAGGAATGGAAACCTACCAAAGGGACCACGGCTGGAGCAAGAATCGTGGAACTGTGCGATTTCTACGCAATAAAACCACTCCTCCCTCAAACAAGCATGCAAGACCCGGCAGATGTTATCCATTGTCTTTCTGACCATGCCATTTCTATTCGTGTAAGTTGCTCCGCACTTC
>JAFMTC010000943.1:49815-69818 GCA_018845635.1 Nicrophorus orbicollis
ATATATGTCTTCAATAGACCATTTGTATGTCTGAAATGTAAACGCGTACTACTTGTACAATTCCTTTATTTACAAAGAAACCCGTTCCAAGTCAAAAGACTTTGGACCGACATATTAATATTGAACAGCTGATACAACCTTATCATCGTATACAGTTGACCTTCCTAAATTACCTCATTATTGCATCACAAGTCACAATGTTCAATAGTGCAACAATTATTATACAATATTTTAATGTTTACCAAAAAAAACTATACTGCAATTACTTAATAATGACTTGATATTAGAAGTATACTATTGATAAGGTAACTGATAAGGTTATATATCAACTGTAACATAATACACGTTCGTGATCGATGAAGAAGAAAGAATGGAAAAAAAACATTCCATTTACAAGCACATCCAAGAACACCTATACGAAACCAAAAACAAAATGGCGACAATTCCAACGCATACTTTGTTCAACTTACTTGGCGACATTAAGTCCTCTGAAGAATTTAGCAATATCTTGGTCGCTGCTTTGCCAGGGTAATCCTCTTGCTCTTACCACACAGTTGCTGTCTATTTCATCGTCCTTCGAACTGAAACACAGAAATTCCACTCAAATACCCGAAAAATAATTGGTTTTTAATCGTTTCCACCGCACGACAACTTCATTAGCCAGCCTTCATTAACTCGGCGTTGATGATCAAATGAATAACAATAAACATTTCTCCATATTTTGATACATTGTGCCATGTCCAGCTCTGATAACAGCCATGACATGAAAACAAGATTATACTTCAATGCATACCAATCAAAAGATTCAGACATGGCACAATGTTAATCTGTTATTTATTTATGAACACATTATTTTTCATTTAGTGCAATGATCCTATCTATAGAAAAAGCACTTTTAATACACAGTACAAACACCGAAACTCGTCCAGACCATCAAATCATTTCGTGTAACGCAATGTACAATGCAACATAAAAAAAGGTAATTCAAAATAAAACAATGGAAACTATAAAATAAAGTAAATCAATAAATTTGAAAAGTTTAATCAGCGCCCGAATAGTTGAAATAATATGCGATTACATCGATGTTTTCTAGTTGAGAATTCAAGAGCTTCCACGTGTAATAGTTTTTTTTTACCTTGTTCAAATAACGAACGTAATCCTTCAAATAAAAAACGCCAGCTGTTTTTCAAAGTTCACCGAAATTTACCCGTCGCACTTATTTAAGCAATCTATGTATTATCCAATTGGCAGTCCAGCTTGTTTTCTTCTGGATTCTACAAAATCACACACGCTAATTCTTCGCTTTTTTTTTATGGTTCTTCTTCGAAGATTTTCTTTTTCCTGCTTTTGCGGCAATCGCAGATCGAGTATTTCGAAATTGGATGGAGGACGCGTCGAAAACCAATCGCTTCCAAAGCGCAACTCGCGCTCACTTCAGGTTTTGTTCCTTTTTTCTGTACTTCTACGACAGCATTTACTCGAAGTTTTCGTTTATCGGTCATGGAATATATTAAATATTATCAAAAACCGTGCCGATAGTATTCCTCCAGTGGGGGTACACGTACGATTGGTACCGTTCAATACATATATACCCATGCACGATAAGAAGCAGCTGATAAGAACGATAGCACGTTTTAAGTTCACTGAAAACAGTTTTAAGAAGTCGTCGGAGAAAAGAAAGACACTTTTAAATCGTGAAACGCTTCGAGTGTTGCCTAACGATGATAACGGAGTCTCCTAATCAGTCGCCACTAGTACACTAACAGCCGCAACTCATTGGACTAATTTGGAGTTCTCTAATCTGCTGCACTCCGATTGGATTACTTGTTCTTAAGATCAATAAATTAAAATAAGTTATAAACTTGAACTAAAACATTAATTAACTAACGGGAATTAATTAAGTCTAATCAAAATCGGTACGAATGTATTGCAGTTGGACAATTCGATTCCTTACTTTAATTACTATTTATAATCACAAATAGATAAAAACAAAAGATCATTCATTAATAACAATGACTGTTACAAAAAATATTACATAAGACTATAGGCAATTTCTTCAAGTATTATAATAATTTACTTGTTTCATATGTAGCTGAAGATGTTCTCAGCATACCAACAATTTATTGATTTTTGCCTTTATTAGATTTAACAGAGGCGGATGTCGAATAACCACTTACGGTATGGTAATGAATTTACGGTAGAACCTTTTAGAAGTTTTAAGGGCTTTAATTCAGTTTGTATACAATCGACGAGACCGCATACAGGCAATTTAAGGCCTCTCATTGTTAAATGTTCGACAGCAATGTCGACAAAGGAACTTAGACAAAATTGTACATTATTAGAATCATTTTTTATACATGATTTGAATTGTGTGTTCACTTAGCACATTCCAAAATTAATAATGTTAAGTTTTAAAAATATAGTAGAAAATTGTTTAAACTGTTACGATACAAATAATATATCAAACTTTTCTTTTAAATAACATACAATCTAAGCTATGATATAGTTCTTATATGGAATAAGATTGTTTGAATTCTCATATTCTCCACAAGTTTCTACATCAACTTTTTTAATTTAATGGCTTTATTTTAAAAGTCATTCATTTTCATCATTTTGATATTTTCTAGTTGTTACGATACGATACATCTACATTACTATTTGCCAAATAATTTATACAATTACAACGGTATAACTATCAAGTACTTGGGAGAAGACGTTGCAAAACACACTTTTATTGTGATGTAATTGATTATTAAGTACACGGAAACACAGAATAATATATTTATCACAAATAATTGTAAAATTATAATGATATTCTAAATGTATCAGCTAGAAAATAATGATACAAATAATGTACCTATTTGATTTGATTTAGATAGCTTATCTGTATTGGATTGCTGCATCCTGTATGGAATCGATTTTAGTTTCAAGAGAGTACTTGAAAGTAGGCAACAAGTGATGACCGACCGCTTTTAAATGACATATTCAACGTTATTTCTTAAATTTTACATTAACTAATTTAATGTAACATTCATCAAAATTGTATGTTTACAATGTATTTGAAACATGTTTTAAGTTTCTTTTTTAATTAAAACTTACTTATAACCATACTTATAACTTACTTAACAATATTTGGGAGGCTCTGGGAAAGTTATATTTTAATGCACTAACGGGAAATATCTTAGTTTAAATTCCTCATTCAGTTAATAGTTAATCTTCCGATTTTCTTATTTGAAAATCGTTAGAATTGATATAATGTGATAATGTAAATGTTCACATTATAAATACTTCTTTAAAGAAATATATATATATAAAACTATAAATGGCTATAAATATTTGGATATAACTTAAATTTATATTACAAATATGATAGGTACTGATAGAGTGGTAAGACACATTCAATTAAAGTGCTTAAGTCTGATTAGATATAATATAACGAGTAGTCAACTATTGTAATTGAAACTTATCGATTAAACATGAAGTTATCTTCAGGACAGATCGTGTAACACTCGGGAAAGTTTCTGATCGTTAATAAATAAAAATGGTATTATTTTCAAAGATGTTCTTCAGCCATCGAAAGAAGGCAGAGTCACGACCAGAAGAGGCAAAAAAGATGTGTATTTTAATATTACACGTATATAATATAAAGGATTGATAATACGAAAAAGTAAACGGTTTGAAATGCCCTTTACTATAATCTGAATACTTGTTAATGGTAATCGCTGACTAAGATTGTTTTATCTCGTCGCAACGGATTAAAACTTACCATATTCCAGGTTCCAGAACGAGGGCGATGTTCTCTGGCAAATCGAATTTGTGCCCTGGAAATGAAGGTCAGAAGAGAATCAAGTAAAGTAGCGTTAAAAGGGAAAAGGGAGACATGCTGATCCTGTTTGTTTTTCAGCAGGAAATGCGTATGCAGTATCTATTTACACAATACAATAAACGATTTGATTTTGCGTTCATTCATTAAAATACATCTCTCTCTCTCTCTCTCGTGCACAAGGATTAAAAATAAATAATTGATAATTACCTTCCTTAATTAGTTTTTGTACAATGTTAACCATGTCCTTAGCTTCGCTCTTGTAGAACTCATTTTCGGTCTCCGGATTCAGCTCTAAACCTGTACACACCTCAGAGTCAAGGAAGAATTACTCATTAAGCATGTTATGTATGTGCACGAATGCATGTTATCGTTATTCGACGCACTCGAAATGCATTCACAGGTGAATAAAACACCTGCATCAGCATTTAAAGCAATATTTGTGCGGATATTGTTTTTGTCACCTCTTCGGCATTCCGCAGCAAAATAATGGTGTTAATCTATCTCATAGCCGTTTCAGCGGAATGCGATAATCTTTTAATTGCTCAGATTTGAGGAGCTTTAAATTCCTATCACAATCTGCATGCTGTCATCTGTTTGAAACTGTTGTACTTTAAACGTTCAACAATGCCAGCAACAGAGGGAACCTTTTCGAATCATAAAAATACACAAATTTGCTGAACAAAGAAATAAAAAGTGATGAGTTAAGCAATTTTCATCAAAAATATAATCATATACTGGAAATCAATGTGAAATGTAATAAATAACAATAAAATAACTCTATTGTGCATTGGCAAATATTTAAAAATTATCAATTCAATATTTTCATGTATTGATTTTAAATAATGTTTCATAATTGCATAGATTCTACAATATAAATAATCCATAGTCCATTTCAGTATGAAATTCTGAATCATTATAGTTTAATATAATGAGTAAATCTCATTTCTATCAATATGAAAAATTTGTTTAATTTTCTTAATAAATGATTATTGTAAAATCCTATCTTCTAAATGAAAACTGCCTAATGAAATATTAAGATCTTCCTTATATTATTACTAATGTCAAAATATGAAAATAATTCGTGTTATATAAACTAACAATCGAAAAAAAAGTTATTGTTCCGCTGAAATTGTTCCTATGTAATTACAAGAATATTCCTGGCTTGTTGAACAGGGAGTTACGGTAAATAAGCAAACAAAATTACACGGAAAGTGTTCGATATTACAGCATTAAATGGAACACAATGGAATGCAGCTTCTTTGTTCCAAAGCAATTTTCGTGTTCGATTTTTACCTCATTCCTCCTGCAATGTTTTTCACGCCACGACGATTATCCGCTTTATATATCGCATCAAGTCCTTATATTTGTACTTTTTGCTAAAATTAGTTTATTACTGCTCGATAGATAAACATTGATGCGAAATGAAAAAGACTGATTTCAAACTGTTCCAAGCAGAGACAAAAATAAGAAAAAAAGGGAAATGCGAGAAAATAAATAATATGGATATGTCGTTAAAAGGCGTTCAGTTTCCTACATCCAAAGTCGTGAGAATGAAATGCCATTGCATATATAAATTTGCATACGGCAATAATTAGTCATCCAATTACAGGTAAGCTGCGAAGAGGAAGTTCGCTTAATGATAATTTCCGTCCATTTCCAAGAGGAAGCGTCCAGCAATAATGTGGATTGTGTTCAAAATAAAAAGGATACAGCTCAGCATATCGGTGATGTTCTGCGCCATTTCGTCATTCTTTCCTGCAAACCGACTGGCTTCCTTCCTGAGATCGTGGAAGGTGGTGTAGTAGAAAGGCAGTTCGATCTCTTTCCTGCACACCTCCGGATGCAGGCATTGCCTAAGAGGCAATTGCCCGTCCGTTATCAACCGGAAACCAGGATTGTGGGGATCTATGTGCAGGCTGTTGCAGTAAGCGTCGAACTCGGAAATCGCGTTGTCCAGGAAACGACCCGACGATTTAATCAGGTCATCTGTGAGGCCGGAATCCGTGGTCAATTGATCTAACAAGATTGCATCTTCTGAATCGGCAGAGAGCGGCCTGATTGGATATTGCTGGACACCAACAATCTAAAACATCAGAATAAAACATAATTAGATTTTTCTAATTTTACAAATCTCACTATATTCTAATAAATTTAGTTTCATACAATATATGTTTCTATCTTTTTAATAATGCTTACATTTTTTTGATTAAGATAAGCAAAAACTCATGAAGTTAAACGGTCAAATATGATAGGTTTAAGTTAAAGAACAAATGAAATAAAAAATAATCCATGTTGTTGAGAGTTTATAATAAGGAATAGCGCGTTTATAGAAGTTGCATTTACATTTCTATAAGATTATATTAGATAATTAGAATTAGCTGAAATATAATTACATTTACTGTAAAAACCAATGATTGATGTAGTAATGAGAAAATGTATTGAAACACATTATTCATATATGCAGTACCTAAATACTTGATTGAATATAAATTATTTTTGGTCTCTGTTCTATGTAAATTAAACAAGTTTCTACAAAGTTACTTAATAAAGTTGTTTAATACAAAACTTGCTAAGTGTGTTTGTGTATAGATTTTGTTGCCAATGAATGAGAAATGATTAAAAACTGTTTAACTCCAATTTATTTATGAAAATAATTAAAATCACTAAATTTGTTGCATGTTAATTTGAACACAGCAAAATATTCTTGACAATGTGCGTACATTTGGTTGCCTATATGAACGTTATATTCAAATTGCAATTTTTAAAGAATAATTTTTGCACGATTAGCGAAGAGCAGTAATCGATTCAGATTACATATTATGACATAAAATGTTAGGGTTTGCCATACTCTTTAGGTATACGTCGTTTAATTATTCGCGAAAAAGATTGAATGAGAATGTTATACCTAGGTCCAAAATCACAACAACCTTAATACGATCTTGACAGGATACCAAACAAAGTTATCCAAATGTCCTCGAAGTAAAAGTTAATTGGCAGAAGCTAAAACTACCTTATCTTAATCACTTAATTGTTATACTCACATACAAGTTATGCATAAATTTATAAGAATAGAAGGTGATACGAAAAAAAAAATGTTTGTAACCGCTGAAAGGATCGTGCGTCAAACGAACAGAAAGTAGTCGATTTCGAATATTAATTATGCGAAATGAAATTTGCTTTTAGAGCGCGTTTCGAGCTTCACGCGTGCGTCCTTGAGCTTTCCACGGCAATTTTACCGTATAATTGCGAATAGAAATGCTAACCGGTAATTGTGCAATCAATAGGTGTATGATATGATAAGTCGTATTCGTAAATATAAATGTTGGAGGAGATCGTAAAGCGAACTGTTGCGTAGACTTGCATTTCATGCTGACGCATATTATCTGCAATGTTCCGAGAGACATGGCTTTTTGATTTGGGTGCGGACCCGATGATGGATTTAACATTTCAAAATTTAACCGCAATCAAGTTTTATTGGCCATTGCAACATTTCCTTCCACAGGCACACATTCCTGCCACACGCACACTCTTCTAGTACAACGACATACATTGCGCTTGTATACATTTTTTTGTGTTTGTTTGTCGCTTTTTTTGAGCCTTCACGGTTTACGAGAATTGATGAATTATAGGACAAGATTTAACAATGTTTCAGACAATTAACATTAACACACTTGTAAAGGCAATAAACTATTTGGTCATTTGTGTTATTCTCGTTCTGAACGAGCGGAATCGCGTGACACCGAATGCTCAGCTTTCATTTATGCAAGTGGTACAATTTTGCCATATAAATGCGTCCGACGAGATTTAGTAATCGAGTTTCTCCGTTTATAAAAAATGGAACAAAATTGTTCATAACATTATTAATTATTAAGATTTTAAAAATGTATTCATACAAAAGACAAGTGAAAAAACTAAAGTCCATTGTATGTGCTTTCAACATACGTGATCAATATTTTTTTAGTTGTAATTCAGTAATAATAATTTAATAACAAATCGTTTCTCTTTGCTAAATGTAGATAGAAATTAACAGACTTGGTTATCTTAATAGTACACCCAACTTGCTTTACGGCCTAGATACGTTCCACGAAACTTGGCCGCAAAGCGAAAAGCCGTATAAAGAATCAATTATTGCGCTTGCGCAACATTGGAAACATGTAGATATATCGACTGTCATAGCGAAACATTTTAGGGCGTAAATCGAAAACGTGCCTTAACTGAAGAGGGCCGTTATAGCGAAATACCGTATGAAGAGCGACCCCATAGCGAGGTATTATTTATTGCAACAACAACTACAATAAATATAAAAACTGAATATAATAGAAATACAAAGAATAAAGAAATAGACCATCGATCTTTCTGCCCTAAAAATCTTAATGTACATGTTTTTGCTCAGTAACTTTAGATCATTTAATTATTTTGATAATTACCTTGAATTTCCGTAAAAAAAACTGTATTTTTATGTCTTCTCTTGCATTGAAGAATCAATTACTATATTATCAAAGGATGTACGTTGCCTTATTATATAATATATATTTAAATTAAAACACAATTTGAAATATGTTGTTTTTACCTCCTAAGCACACTGATTCGTATTATTAATATGAGAATAGAATATTTGAATGCACCTTATTCATCGTTCACAATGCATCATGCATTCACACAAATAACATTATTTTCAGTTTCGTGCACATTGTCTGTCTGCTGTGTCACCGTGAAGGTTATCCGTCGTCGTACACGCATTTCAGCAATCCTCGGAACGAAATTCGCGTACAAACAATTCTTACTGATACGTATCCTTTGCCTAATCCCGTTTTACCAATTAATAATAATTTATCTAAAAGAGATATTCAAATTTCCCGCGTATAGTTTTTTTTTGAGCAGATGCAACAGTATCAACACGATTCTGTTTACCATAAGTCGGTGCATACTAATCGCAGGAAGTTGCGCCCTACCGGAACTCTCACGAGCTTTGTAACATATTCAACCCCACATTGGAAACAATCGCCATTCAAGCGATCGCGCTTGTTTTTCGTCCATTCCATGTACTCCTTATTATCATGAGCAACTCATTCAATGCGTACTGATGTTTTATTTAAGCCTCTTCCAAAATTTATTTGCTGGCCGGACGCAATTCACACCCGTGTCACGTTCCTAAACAATTGTGTGAAGAAGATGTGATTACTAAACTCAAAAATACCTCTCTTCCGTTAAACTCAGAATTTTTGTCATTTAATGATTTTCATCAAGCCAGAATTCAAAAACCCTGTTTGGTTTAAACTCAAATACATTACACATTATTGTATTCCAATCATTATTATTGATAATTTAACCATATCTACTCTCTTAATCGTCACGTCTTTTTATATAAACAAATATATAATAAGGGCCAACGAATTCATACGAAGATTCCTTCCTAATCGATGTCCTTTTTCATACAATCAAAAAAATGTAAGGAATTCGTATTAGTCGTATTGGAAACAAACCACGCAAGCCGAATTCCATGGCAACGCTTAATCATCAATTATAAACAAAGCTCTATTCCCAATCACAACTCCCACCCCTTGATTAATTATAATTAAACTCGTAAGTAGATTATGTATTTATAATTAGCCTCAGTAGAATCCCCCACGAATAACTTTGATAACAGTCATCCACCAACAGAATCTTCAGATCACAATTAATAAAATTATTATAAAATCAATTGAATTCCTCAATTCAAACTACTAAAACTCCATAACGATAACACCAGACATTATTCCACTGTGTCCAGAATTCCATCTCATCCAACAACAGAATTTTATTGTTCATTTCTTTATATTTATTTTATTGAGTTTGACTTTTGTAATAATAATTGCAATAAATTTTATTATATTGAAAAATTTCCGATTCCCATGCACTGTATATACTTTTTTACTTCATTTTTGTTACGTATATAAAAACTCATTCGTTTATGTTTTTTATAAATTTAATGTTTTATTGTAAATTACATTTTTCTTTCAATTCCATATAAAACTGTTATATAATCATTCGGTTTAAAATATGTGTTTAATTAACTAATACAGTAGTTATCAATGAAATTAATAATGGATTTATTTTTATTTGGATTCATTTGAGAATTCTGCGTTAAATCCAATTTTAAATAGTTAAAAATCGTTAATTGTTAAGCAAATAATGGAAATTACATATTGTATTTATTTAGAATTATAAAGTTAGATAATAGTACTCAAACATTACAATATTATGTTTGAATTATGGACAAACGTTGTTAAACAGACATGAATGTTTGTCAACCAATATCGATGATCATGTCAATAAAACTAAGGGAGGACTTCTTTTGTATGTTATGTCCTTCCTGGAAAACTGTCCTCTTACCTGTCCTCCTTTCCGATATTTTAAAACGAATCTCTATATTCAGAGTTGCAACTGTTACTGTACAGAAGTTGGTCTTATTTTGAACGATTTTGTGCATCAATATAAATCACGATTTGAAGAAATATGTATTCCTTTAATAATAAAAAGAAAATTATCAAATTTGGAGGAATCAAAACCGGGCATAACGGAAAAGTTTACCAAAGAAGTGCAAAACATTTAACAAATGTTTCCAATATATCGAACAATGGTCTGAAACATATATCAACTGTTTTCAATGGTATTTTTTTTAATTAATCGCATCTAAATTGGCAGATATTGTTGAGTTTTTAAGCAAAGAAATGCCTATATATTACAATCGATAACAATTGTCTGTTTGTAGAAATTAGAATGTTTATTTAAATTCCGATAAATCAGAACAAAGAGACATATAAAAGATGGGTGGAAATATTTCAAAAATGAATACATTTCATGTGAAAATTTAGTTATTCTTGTTGAATTTACATTGCGCTGCCCTAGAATTAATGCAGAAGCTGAAAAAATGTTTTCAATTGGAAATGACATTTAGACAATGTTGATATTCTAGCTACGGTAAATTAAACATTTCTTGCTCCACAATTTCCAATACATTCGTTGAAAATGACAAATTCACAAAACATATTCAATCAATGGAAAAACACTGATTCAATTAAATAATTGAATTAAGCATAATTAGCGTGGTCTTGTTTGAATTGTTTCATTATTTAAAAAAAAGAGAGATCTTTCAAGTGTCAACTTGATTCGTTGCAATGACAATATGTGTTGATCCTGAAGTACAATATTCAATAAGTTAACAATAATTATCCTATTAAACACTAGCTTCAACATTCTCAAGAGTATTTGTATGCATGAATTAATAACGTCTTAGATAGTCCTTGATTTAAACAACGTGAGTTTCCTTGAATGCAAGAAGATTTTTTTTCTACTCGCTCATTTTTTTTTTTGAAAAAAATATATACGCACGAGCATGTTTCTTTCGAGTTTGTTACGCCACCGTGTATCATTAGTACAAATTGAAGAAATCCTCGAAGGCCAAAGAACCACGCTTCGCAGCCCACCGAGGACTAAAGAATATTTGTGTTTTTAATTAATTATTATTATTACCTCCATTTCTTTATTATCATAAAGCGTATCCTTTAATTGGTCCTTCTTTCAAAATGCTATTAGAAGAGACAACCAGAAAAAAAAAGCATGAAAAGAACGCGTGACACATATTGCCAATAGCGAAATATATTTGAAAGTTTTTATTCCATCTCCAATCCTCCATCTCCGCAGAGACGTGTTGCGTAATGAAAACCAATTTCAGTTCTTTGCACTCTCCTTGAACCACGCGCGCTTGTTTCGCAATTTCACCAATCGGCGCAATGCAAAGCACATTTTTCCTTGCTAATTGGTTAACAGCGAGATACCGCCGAGGAGCGACAACAATAACAACATGCCGTCTTCGGCTTGGCGTGTTTCTGTTGTTCTTGTTGGTGTGGTGTTGCTGGCGGGTTTTCTGCTGGTGAGAAATCTCGATGCGTCTGTGTACCCACGACCGGAGAATCTAATTTTCTAGGCAGTTTCCTCACACGCCATTGTTCTTCGTTCTGCTGGTTGAAGCCAATTAAAAAATGTTTCTAGGCACAGTTATCTCCTCCAGACTATGCACAGCACAATATATTTGATCTTCGCATAATTCAATTCCATAATTTGGTGCATGCGTTTAAGTAAATATATAAAATATATAGCATTTTATATGATTATTACGGTGTGTAGTCACCGTCTACTTTAATAACTGCCCGTTTGCTTCAAGAAGTCACGGTTCTTGGAGACAATCCATGCTGTGGCATCGGCCACCAAATTATCCAAATTGGCATAAACTTTCTTCATTTTGTCAATCATAGTTTGATATGAGTCCGTAGACAATTTTGTGGGAGATTATGGAAAATTTGGAAGCAGCAAGCTCTTATTGGTAATACTTTCTAAAACGAGTATAGTTATTTTTTCAGCAAATCAGTAAAAAAATCGAATACATTGTCGGAGAGTTCACGAGGTAATCATCCAGCCACTTTCCTAGCTTTTTAAGACGACGAATGATGGTTAAATGGTCCACATGAAGTCTTTTACCAGCATTTAAGTTGTCAAGCATTCGACTTCTTCCACATCTGTTATAATGCCTGGTTAACAAAATCTGATGGTCAACCTCTTCCTGGCTCATCCTCCAAGCGAGATATAATTAATCATATTTATATGGGAGAAAGACCTATGGTTGTGGTAATAGCTATTTGCAGCAATACAATTATCTTTTCTTTGTATTTCTTCATTTTTATTGCATTGAGTTTATTTTTTATAATTGTTGTTGCAATAAATGTTCTTATTAATCATATTTATATATAATAACATTGTCAATAAATAACGTTAACGTTTTTGGCAAGTAGACAAAACTTGAATATTATAAATAAACTTGTTGCTAAGTTACAAAAACACTTGTAGACAAATCACAATAATTTTCCATTTGAAAATGTGTGTGTAAATAACAGAAAACCAGTTGTTATGTGAAATAACTCAAATTTCTCTATAAATTGAATAATAATTGGAATAATAACAATATTTAGGTTGATAAACCTCTGCTAATAATTGTGGCCAAAAAATACATGAAATAATAGACTTTTATGCGTCAAATTCATTAGATTCTCACATGTTACAAACATTGTCATATACTGTAAACAATAATTTATAAATTTGATTAAAATATATATAAACAAACTCTAAATACTTCAATTTATGATATTTTTTGGTGCATTATTAATGATTATAAATTGATATTATAAAAACAATGATTCGAATCAAAATTAAAGCTGTGCATGTAATTTTATAGAATAAAAGTGTGTAACAATGAAAGACGCAATTTCCCATAGTTATAAATGGAAAAAAAGAAAACTACATGTCACGAAGTTTCTCCATAATTCACCTAGATTCTAGAGAAATTAATAGAAAATATATGTGCGCATGTAAATTTTAAAATTTCCATATTTTTTACAGGTTTTCCACTTTTTAACTCAAAACCTGTATTAATAATAATGCACAGAATTTCGAAGATTTTAGTTGTTTTTTTTTTCAAGGTTTTACACATTTTAACTCAAAATCTGTAATAATAAGTTTGTATAGATAGCAAAGATTTGTGTTTTTGGTTTATAACCAAAGTTGTAGACCATAGATCTTTCAGTTTTAATAGAATCTGGTAATAAATCTGACTAAAATGTACTAATTCAATGTGTAACTGTTAAATTAATATGTGATGAATACATAAATTGTACAATATAACACTAAATAAGTCTCCGGTTTGATACATAGAAGACAACAATATTCACAGACCCCTATGATCTCTGGATAGCAACAACCTTCACACGATATGTGTCAAAATTTCATGACATTTTGACAATTAGTTTACAGGTTACAGTGGTTTCAGTGATCTTCCTTTTGTACTTTTTAAAACAATGGATAAAAAAGAATTTCGTGTGTTGATTCTACATTGTTTTTTAATGGGGAAATTCTGTTGAAGCTAAATTTTGGCATGATGGAGATTGCACCAGAGAAACCAACTATTAGCTAGCTTCAGGTCGCTCAAAATCGGCAGTTGTTCCGAAAAACATGAAATAAATCTATAAAATTGTTACGTGAGTTAACTGATACCTTAAAGATATCAGAAGGTAATGTAATTACAATTTTAGACGAAAGTTTAAGCATGCTTAAGTTGCTTTCAAGAACCCGTGTCACAGGTCAATGTAAACGATGGTTAAATAGAATTAATCACGCTTCGAATTGTTTCCTCACACAGATCTGCACCCTCCAGTGACTATTAGTAGACATCAAATAAGGTACTCCGGGGAAAGAAATTAGGTTCAAATAAGGAAATGATTGCCTAAAATGAGACCTATTTTGAAAGCAAAGATAAATCATTCTACCTAAAAGGCATCCAAAACTTAAAGGAGCGTTGGAATGAATGTATCACTCTTGAAGCAGAGTACGTTGATGAATAAAGTAGAATGTCTAAAAAAAGTTAGACTTATTGAGTGCTAGTTATATTTCATTTTAATTCACTTAATTGTTGGCTGAAAAAGCGCCTTGCGAAGATTAAGGTTTGCCCCGCCTGATAGAATTTAAATTACTAGTGCTTCTGACCATCTTATATACGAAAGTACTATTAAACAGTACTTAGCCATTTACAGTTAACCGTTTATTAAATACTGTTGCACATCAGAAACAAACTTGATGCTCATAATTGGAATTATCACGAAGGAAGTATCTGTGAGACGGTGATAATTTGCTGCAGATGAACTTCCCTGAACCCTGAAAGCTAACTGTTCAGTTGCTCTGCAATGTTCCAGAATGCGCGTCTGTGCATTTAGCTTTGATTATAGCAATTTTCACAGATACAAAACGAACTGCCTCGCAGCTCGTGCCAAACACCAAATTCGGCTATCCAGAATTATGTCCATTATTCCAAGGAGTAGTCATTAAGCGCACTGAGTCATCCGCATCGAGAGGATTTTTATGGACAGGACGATGTCGTTCGTTTCGGTCGTATGTGTTACGCGTGCTGCACACGCATCCTTGACTCCTTACTGAAATTGCATCGATGGAGATGCTCTCCTACATATTTGGATTCCTCAATTCAACGCTAATCACGTTCGGTAATGCATACTTGTTTTCTATTACTCGATCACTCTTTTGACGTACTAAACCAGTCAATTTCGTTTGTTTGTCTTCGAATTTGAATTGAATGATACGGACTTTAAGACACGTGGGTTCCACTTTCAATGAGGTTTTTCATTATTTACGTCCATACAGGTGCATTGTGCTGCAATTTATTAATTCATATTGAAGTCTAGACTTTCAACTCAGATCTGCATTTGCAAACCTTGTTCAACGTAGAATTAAATCATCGTAAATGTTATACTATAATTGCAATTAAACATGTTACATTTCATGTTATTCGATAAATAATCTAAGATTATGTTCAGTCCTAAATGATTGATCTTCATAACAAGAATTACAGTTAAAATATTTGATAAGTTCAGATTGATTTTCTATTCATGCTTATATGAAAACTTAACCCTAAATAATTCTTTAACTCATTTTATTTGTTTGTTAAATAAATTAAATGTTATGAAATCATAAAATGATGCATAATAAGAAGAAATCTACTTAATAAATCTATATGCTTTCCAAGGTAGATTGTTTTGTGAGCGATTTTCTAGTCGTTGTTTCCTTAATCTACGTCTTCTCCCCATTGGTATTTTCTTCAACAATTCTTAATTCCTTTGCGACTCGACAACAAATGGAGGCAGCAATGCTTCACCACCTGTTGCTTATTAAAGCGAAATGGCTTTTGTAACTCGGGAATTTAACTGTAAAGAAAAGAAGATAAAAAGAGGCATCGACTACGCAACGACGGAGCAACAGATTGCTGACGAATAGAGAGTTGCAACTGGAATTATCGCGAAGAACGTGGAAAATGTGCATCTTTGAAGAAGATCTCGAAGCGATTAGTCGAATGCGAGGAACAGATTTAACGGTGCAAGTTCCCGAACCGAATCTCACGATAATTCGTTTCCTATTAAGGAATTACCAAACTTGTTTCAGAGTTAAAGAGTCGTTGCCAACGTGGATGGAATAGAAGTCAAGAACCTTCGGACGAGATGAGGATGAAAAGGAATGAAACGAAATCGTTCGATTCGTCGCAAATCGAAGCCATTCTAACTAAACGATTCATCGTTTATTATTAATTACTTAAACGAAATTAACATGTAGCAAATATTAAATGTTGAATTTAGTATAGGGATTAACTAATGTTTCTTTTATTCAACTAATTAAAAAAGAACTATACAAGCACTGAAAGAATGAGACATAAAACTACAAAGTTGATCTCAATACCAGGATTGCCCAAAAGGATTCAAAATGCGGAACTCAGGATAATTGTAATAATATACATATGTAAATAAGTTTTTGAAATAAATGAATAAATTCAAAAAATAAATGGAACACAGATAAAATATGCTGGAAAGTATAGAAAGTTGGAGAAGCTCTTTGCATTATTATCTCCAAATTTAAATTGCATTAGGAATCTTTGACCCAACAGGGTTAAGAGTTGAACGAGAGAATTCAAATGTAGCGTCCTTCGTACGCAAACTTAAGAAATATTTGAATAAAGGTGAAACCTTTAACCATTATATGTAAAATATGGAAATTCTCTTATTGTTTTCATTTATTCATATTCTTTGCTCGAATACTGTATTGTTAGTTCTATTCCTCCGTCTGCTCGTAACACCGTGTCTTCCATTTCGCCTCAACAGCTTTAATTGAATGAATTTTCTTCAAATTGATTTAATCACTTCAAATTTACTTTGATTGCATTGCGCTCATTTCCTTTCCTCTTTTCCCACTTCTTTCTAATTACGTGAAAATGCTCAATCGAACATTTTCCACGATTCACCGGCAAACATATTATATTCATACAAACAGATACAATAATTACGAAACAAAAAACTAGTCGGGAACTTTGGCCCTGGCGTCACACGGTAAACAAACCAATCAAGAAACCAGTATTTTCTGAGCTGAGCACAAGAAAAAAAAGGCCTTTCCAAGTACTTGCGCACGGAAAAACATCACTTTATGTCTCCGCACTTTGCACTTTGAATCTCACTTGCAAGTTGCAAATAATTGTTAAATTACGCAATCCAAGTCTATTTAAGTAAATATTTATCGAACCTAACACCGAAAAGCTTTTATGTAAGTCTAATAAAGAAAAATATAAGTATATTTAGGTGATTTCAATGAGCGGTCAAGGTACAAACGTTAATCAATTTCAGTTCCTCCGCTTTCAAATTTCGTCCGAATATCCATAATGTATATATTAATTAACGAATTTTCGGCTTGCGTCTGGTTTCTATATAGTTTTCGAATAATTAGCATCCACTTATAAATATATCTGAAAACTGGTTTTAGAGACGACACTTGAAAGAAATAGAGGGGCGCTTCATACGAGGCGAATCTATTGGAAATTTTCTGAGAACTTTGGATCGGCCATTAAAACTTCATGTATATAACATTTATGCAACGGATACGCTATTAATATCATTAGCTATTTAAAAAAGATGTATATAAAAATTTCAGTGAAATACATTAAAACTTGTTCCATTTATTGCGCAGTCATTCAATAATTATTATAACAATTCCAGTCAAAATAAATTGCACATTAAAATTATAAATAGCCCAAACAACCTTAGAAGTATTGAGGGTAATAATAGTCGTTACACGCAAGATTTAATTAATAAATTCATTAAAATAAATGAAATAAAGGTAGATTGCAAAACTTGTTCAATTTCAAATTGTTGGGAATGTTGCACAATTGCTAGAGTCAATTAAATATTTAACAACCAAATGTTTCCTAAGAGTTTATGCTACAAAAAACGTATATGTTAATTGTCTCAGATTACCAACTAAAGTTGCAACATTTCATTTCGAGTGTAAAATAATGAATAATTTGAAGATGATTTGTAAAATAGTCAATAATTTCGAGTTTTTTTTAATAATAAAATTTGAAATCTAGTATATAAATAACTATATTTAATGAGCAAGCATTTTCGTAATTGTTATTGCTTAATATTATGTAAATGAAGATAGATAAACTTGAAAATATTTTTTTAACTAAATTCAGTGGAAGAAAGCAAAATTTGTAGTGTTTTCTCCTAACTAAATGGATTTGTTATAAATATTATAAGAAAATTTCAAATTAATATTTATTATAATTGTATAATTTTCGGACAAAAAGATCTGTAGCATCTATTTCTTTATTTCTATTGTAAAAAGTTTATTATTTTTGTAGTTGTGATAAATATTAATTTGCAGCAATAATTACAATAGAATAAAAATGAAGAAATTTCATATTTTTGCAAAAGGGACCATATGTCAATTTTTTTATAATACTTCTTGAAGAATGGATGTTGGTAAATATTTTCAATAATTTCTTGTTGTTGAAAATATTCATTATTACAATAATTATGGAATCATTTGCTCTATTTTCAGTGGTGAATTAGTTGTTAAATGTATATATTGATTAAATGTAATTAGTAATAAGTTTTTATTGAAGTTTTGTATATATTTTTTTTTTGGAAAAGTAACAGAAAGGTGATGGTTCAAAGCACGTGTGGTGCTGTGATTGGGGATTGACTTGTGTGATGTAATTTTGGGGATCCAAGAAGGTGCTCAGTTTTTGCGAACGTGTTATTGCGATTGGCGCGTAATGAAGAGAACAAGTTAGCGTTTCCTTCTCGAGTAACATACATAGGAGGATTAGCATAAAAGGTTGGGCGTAGACGAGTTGTAAATGTGTGCATCTATATACACACACATATATGAAATGGTCGTGGCTGAAAATTCCAACTGTCTTACCTTATTCTGCATAACATCGACGATGACGTATATCAATAGGACAATCTCTTGCTCGTCGGAGCCCATCAGCGGACCCTGCAGGCCGGCGGTTGCGACGTACAGCACACAGACGTGGTGAGGCCCGATCATGTTCAGGCCCTTGATGCTCATTTATGCACCTCGCAATGAGTGGGAAACGATGGCAGCAACGACGAAATTTTGCGAAACGCTGAAGCTCGTTTCGGGTTCCAGTCCGGCAACAGGTGGCTCACGAATCCATGCTCTTAAGTGAAATATAAACACACAAGGCTCGCCTCTCTCAGTCCGCCATATTGCCACGCAATTCACTTTCAAATTTTATTTATCGTATATTTTCATCCGGAGGAAAACAAATAAGCAGCAACGAAAATACGCGAATCTCGCAAGATGCAGGTGAAGAAAATTGCCCCGAAGGTTCGGGATGAAGGGACCCCACGCGCGATTCCTACACGACAGTCTACTGTTTGCACGGCTTATCAGACCTCTTATCTATCAATTTTATATAATCACAGTTGTAGCATATATATATATAAATTTATATAAATACAAGTAGAATTTGCTTATAGAACAAATATATTTATATCACAAAGTCGTTACGTATCAAGAAGAAGGCTAGTTGCGTAAATTACTCAGATTGTTGCTCTTTTGGGTCTATTTGGTTTAAAAATTTGCACGAACTCGCACATATCGTTTAATCGTCACTAAGAAACACTAAATCACAAGTTGCAATTGATTACTTGCAAACAAACAACGTCGTTCTCTTGGACATTCGATCAGCAGGTATCGCGTAGTCTAATTGCTCGGATAACAGCCACACGTTTTTACTTTCTTGTTGTTGTTGTTGTTGTTGTTGATTATGATGATGATAAACAATTGTTCACTGGCTTTCCTTGTGCATTGTACCGTCTGTCCGATGTTCCCGTGCGGCGGATCCGCTTTTCTGTTGGGGAAATGCGATTTTCTCGAGTGCACGTTTCGAACTGTACACAGGTACACAAGTATTTCGTAGCCTCAATTTTACCGTGAACTGAACGCAGGGGCCGCGATACTGGTTCTACCTGAACCGTGCACACCAATCGGAGAGAAGGGTACCTGTACAGGTACACTCGCGTCCATAACTGTAATCACATATATACTAGTTATATAACATGAGATCCGTCAAAATTGTTGCCGCTGCGCTGCTGCGGCCAAAGCGATCATTTCATTCACTTGTTTTAGACACATAAGCCTTTCTGCTCATTTCCCAAACACAAAATCATGTTATTAACAAAACTTGTTCAGTTAAATTCACCCAATTTTTCATGATTCACATTAG
>JAFMTC010000943.1:86011-97040 GCA_018845635.1 Nicrophorus orbicollis
TTTCGGATCCTTTCACCATTTCATCCCACATGGCGCGATTCTTTTCGTACGCTAATAAAAGTATTAATTTAAATGGTCCAATTAAGATAACAGATCTTCTTACAATTATTCCTGTTGACGCTTTCCATCTTCTGATCTCTCTGCTCTTTCATCAATTCGGCATTTGTATCATCTACATACGCTGTTCCATTTTTCAACATTTGCTCGCAATATTCGATCATAACATCAAAATATTGTGAAGTGTGTGTAAACTTGTCCGGTTCGATCTCCAGCATAGCCACATCTTCGAGGATGACTTTCTCGAAATGGACGTTCTCTTTAGCAGGATTAGTATCGTCGAATCGCATGATCAACTTTCCATCGAAAGCTTGCTGGTAGTACTGATTAAGTAGAGCTGCCTTGGCGTGACCAATATGCAAATAACCAGATGCTTCTGGAGGAAAACGGACAACTACTTCGCCCATCTCTGCACCAGGCAAATCGACAAATTTCCCCTCTTGAGCTCGGACGCTCTTTTTCGTTGTCTTTCTACTCGAAAACGAATTCATAAAATCTTCTGGTAAACAAGTAAGGGCATGACCAATATCTTGCTGACCCTTAATGAAATTGTACCAACGCAAAAGATTCACAGGCGCTTCCTTCTTTGAAACCAAATCTTGCCATTCCTTATTAACTGAAATACAAAGCAATTTCAAACCTCATAAGCAAGATAATAAATTGTTACAATTATTACCATGTATTACAGCAAAAATTGCAATATCAGCAATTGTTAACCTCTTGCAAGCTAAATAAGTAACTGAAGTTAGAACTTTATTTAGATACTCTACACAAGCATCAACATGTGAGCTCCAAGTTAAAGGTCCTTCGGAATAGTTTAACCAACCATCAACCTGAGCCTTCTCTTGGGCAGTCTCTCCATAGCACCCATCCTCATCTGTTAGTTTTGCAAGAACTTTCAACATCTGGATATCAGATGAACATTGATATTTGTCTCCATGTTTTTCAACGGCAGACTCTGTGCACCATTTGATGCTGGCCACATTTTTATATTGTCCCTCAATATATTTAGCAAACAGGAAAGCACCTGGACAGACAATTTATAAATATATCATAACCTAATTTGGAACTCGTTACATACCCACGGGTGGATAACTTTTCGAACATATAACATTCATTTTATGTTCGATCCAATTAGAAATCCCACTGCAGCAAGTTTCTGTGAAAACAAAATGATGCAATATTTAATTTCAAATATGCTCGCCACACGACTGTTATCACCTCATACCTGATCATACCCTAGGCAACCAACAAGTCCAATAACGTGTTCAACTATGACAGTTGACGTGCAAGGAAAAAAAAATAACGATACCTTTGGACAAGCAACCGAACAATAGAAAATAATATCATTCATTAATGATATTATTTGGTACAATTATATTATTACCGAACAAATATAGGAAATACTACTAATATACATTAATAAAATAAATGTGAAATATTATATCAATATGTTGGCAAAACTGTTTACTTAATACAATATTTGATATTTAAATAGCAGTGTGTAAAACTTTATTTGAAGCCAGAATTTGGCCGTAATATATCAAAAATACTTTATTTGATAATACTTATGTAAATATTAGGAGTAAATCAATTCACAAATTTAATTTGTACTTTCTTTTTCTGCATCACCAAAAATATTAAGAAGTACGTCAAAGAACAATATTTTTATTATTTATACAATATTTACTGTTTCAAAGAAATAAATTAATTTTCTATAATATACTGAAAATCTCAATAAACAATTTAAACATTTCATATATAGAAAGTAATTATTTAAACAAAATTAGACAATATTTGAAAGCATTCATATTATTTAAGAAATATTTGTAATTTAGGGTGGATAGGTCAATAACCCTTTATAACTGATTTAAGAGTTGTAATTATGAATTATGATAACAGTATTCTCAATGTTTTGGCTCGTCAGTATAACACATAAATTTGAATATAAAATTTAGATTTCTAATTGCTTGTTAATGCTGTGTAACAACAAATCGATAACGACTACTTAATAGTTGTTCATTTTTCTCCCTGTTGCATACTATCATTTTGTAATCATTTGTTAACATTCAACGTGGAGGATTTTGAAACGTGCGACCTCCAATTAAATTGATAATAATGTACAACTTCATCCCTAAAGGATGGTGAGAACATGCATAGCGAAGAGGGGCGGCATACGTCGCCGCCGTCTGGATCAATAAAACCAATTGCGCTCCAGATTCTATCTAATGCAGTCGACGAGGCACAACACACGTGAAGGAGGTCGGATGGTTAGCTGCAATTAAGAATCGATAGTTCAACAAGGAGAAGTGAAAAAATACAGTGTAATCGAAGAGAGTATCACGTCTTCGAAAGGATATGTTGTCCAGGATTAGCGGTTACAACTGAAACAAAATGCCCAAGCAAATCGAGTTCAGTGTGGTTTATGTAACAGGTATCAGAAATTTAATAATTTTTAAATCTGTGTTTATCAACTTCTGCATTAAGATGAGGATCCCAAATTCAAGGCAAACGAATTAAATCACCACGGTCCGACGGTCAAAGGATGGCAATCGCAAAAGAACTGCGACTATCCTCAGGAAGTCATCATACAACTGGCGAAGCGCTGCTATCTGAGCAAGATACAGCTGCTGATGCATCAGTACCTAATACGTAATATTTCTTAATATGAATAGTGATTAGCGTTGATGTTTCCACATCGTTACAGCATCGAAGGTGGAACTGTTTGCGAGCAATGAAGACACGAATACTGTGGTGGACGTAAACGGCATCACATGGGATTACCTGGGTTACGTAACGTTGTCCGATAATCAGAGCACTGGCTTCAAGAGTCGTGAACTTAAATCGGCCAACGTTCCCACCACGATTGCTTCCTTCCTGAAGCTCAAACTCGGCAAAAATCATAACAACACTTATAACATTCATAACCAGGTAGCATAATGTTAATTACTTATTAACAGTTATTTTCTTACTAGATATCAATTAAAAGTTTTGCCCTATTTAGGGCCAACAAAAACCTTGCAAATCAATAATCTTTAAATTAATTTGCTGTTTGAATTATTATTTTATAGGTAAGTTTGATTGCCATCAATATACTAGGGATTGAAAAGGAGATGCCACGGAAATTGTCTTGCGGTGACATCACTGAATTGGATAAGTTGGGTGCAATACTAAACGATCCCGATTACGTTTCGGCTTACGATGACCTAGCTTTTGATATGTACGTGGATGTTGAAGTTGCAAGGATTATACGCGAAATGGAGCTGAAGAAACACGTGGCTGTAATTAGTAAGTGTGATTAACACATAAAAATTACCTTTCAATAATATCGATGTACTAAATGTTTGTAGATGAACGTTTCGAGTATGCTAGGAAGCTGAAACAGGCCATGGAACAACTGAAGGAAGCAGGAGGGAAACTGGGTAAGTATGAATTGGAGAAGAGGCACGCTATCGAATTGGAGGATTACGAAAGAGCCAGCCACAAGAAGAGTCAAATGGATGAGTTTAGGACTGGTATTTACCAACAGCTCAACATTGATCAGCTCTTAGAAATGAAAGGAGTATGCAATCGCCTTTGGTTACATAGCATTTACTAATTCATCATTTTTTGACAGATCTGCCCGAAGAATGACGAATTTGCGGATGATAATGATAAACAACAACCTTTATCGCCATCAGCTTTAAGAATACCGGACGGAAAGAGATCCACCTCACCTAGTGCCCCGCACATCTATCATGCACCACCATCGCCTTTGCACAAGCACCAAAGCCCAAAGACTGGGTCGCCAAGCACTGGTAGTCCTACCAATCTACAACACCGAAATTCGTTCAGGAGGAGAAATAAATCGGCAGGATCCATAGTTAAGTCCACTTATGAGCAATATGAAGAAAAACCATTACCTACGCTAAGACAGTGAGTAAATCCCATAAACCTTAGAAGCGCACACGATTTGGCTTAAACAATGCGTGTACTTTTGACCTATCTTGATCCTATGTTAACATTTGTTAAGTAAAAAATAGTTTTAAAATTAAATATTATGGATCCAGTTAAGGATGAAACACTAAACCTATAAAATATACGCAGTAAAACTTTTACAAACTTAATACCTTCAGATGAATCCTTTTTTCTTGATGTTAAATAAATAATTTTGTTGTAATGTTAAAATAGTTTTAATGAAACCATTATATATATATTATATGTATATTTATCAATATAATTTGAAGGAAGTAATAGTTGAACAAAAAATATTTGTATTTATTTTATTTATGATATTGTTCAATTTTATGAAATATATTTTGTTCTTAGAAGTTTCACTGTATTCAAATTTAAAGAAAACAAAAAATTGTCGCACTTCGACTATCATTGATCATTAAGTTTACTAAGCTTGGTGATATTTCTAGTTCTCAAACGAATGAATTTTTAAGAGAATGCCAAATGGACATAGAACATAGAGCGGCGTCGTCGAAGTTGACAGAACGCGAGAAGAAGCAAGCAGCGCTACCAATTCTCGTCTTCGGAGCAGAACTTGTTGAGAAGTTCTACTCGAAGCACTACCTGGATAAGGAGGAAGGGCTCAACTGCCTCAAAGATGATTTATTAGCTTACGACCACACACGGATGCATACGGCCAATAAGACCGGAAGAGCAGCTATCTTTCTGCTCCACCGTGCGCTGCGCGACAAGGTCTTCTCCGTTTACAACCTTGCAAACGAAGTCATCCGTTTGTACTTTGTACAATACATTCCTGGAAGGTTTGCAAATCCATGGAGTTATTTAGCTTTTAAATAATCGGTTCCGATTCGGTTTTAGGGTTTCTCCAGCTGAGGTATCAAGAAGTGTGGATAAACTTCTTCCCGAATTACTCACCAAATCAGGCGATACGAGCGCTCGCATTCATCACATGGCCGTCCACACCATACTTACCATGGCTGATTGCAAAGATGTTAGGTAATCAGATACATAATTGTATCCATTTAGAATATTGTTATTAATAGGTAATAATTATGTATTAGGGCTTTACATTTGATTCCGGTGCATTTGAGTAGGCCGATCACAAGCAGCACTCATCCCAGACTGGCTTTGAGTCGCGCTGAGATGGTAGAACAGTTGATCATTAATCAAGGAATATCAACGGATAAGCAAAGGTATTACGGGCTCAAAGATGCTGTTACATTATTTAATTTCACTTCATTGCAGTGGTTTAACATGCCGAACTTTGTCTGAATTCGGTTCGAGCGGTATCCACCATCCCGCTGAAGCCGTGAGGAAAGTCGCTGAGCGAATCCTTGTATTGGTTTATAAGGTGAATCCACGATTGGTGCGTAAACAACTTCCCCCCGATGATGACATCACAAGGAGGAACCTTCTTTATAGGCAACTCTTTCATGAATTCGACAAAATCGATGTTGAGGTAGCATTCTACCGAGTCTATATATACTCTTGTTAAATAAGCTTCATTGCAGAGGAAGAAGGAACTGTTAGAGAGAAATCGTCTAATTCAACAGTGCTCCATCAGTACGAATCCAGACTGTACCAGCCCCGAACCCATCCAAACGATAAATAAGTGCCAGAGCTCGTCCAATATAGCAAGCACATTCAGTTTTGACCAGAACGGCACAGACCGTAAACCAGGTTACCAATTGACAAAGAGCATCAGCGGTGGTAATATCGTAAAGATCAACATGCAGACGACAAACAACGGTGATCTAACTTTGGAGAAACATAACGCTAGCAGCGGAATCTCCACGCCTAGCAATAGCTCGCAACGCGATGAAGAGGAGAAGTACAAGCGAACGCATCTAAACCTTGAAAAGAATTTTCAAACTCTGGAGTTTCAGACATTGCATATTCTGCGGTCAATCCGAGGCGAGCATCTTCCAGGTCAGTAACTCAATGAATTCGCACTATTGGCGCTCGTGTCCGATGCTGGTGCGCTGCAGGGAGTGCAGTCAGGTCGTCGAAGTCGCTTGTCTCACCGATCATCTCCTGATGGAATGCGAAAATCGAGATTTCTACACGCAATGCTCGTCGTGCACGGAGGCCGTCAAAGTAGTTGAGTTACAGATACACGCGCTCCATTGTTCCGGTACAACATGATACATTCAATCATCATCAATTCCAACTAATGTATTCTTCCAGAGATTACCGAGGGTTGCAACCGTTGCCCTCTATGTCACGATAATCTGGAAGATGAGGAATTCGTGTGGAAGCATCATCTGATGGGGGATAAACCGTGCGCGAAGAGCACGCGCACCAGGTCTCTCCCGAAACAGGTCAAAATCAAATTGTGAATAGATTTGCACAAATCTGGCTCAAACGCCGGCCATCTAGTCGCGGTTTTACCAACATTGTTGTAAACAAATGCAAGGTATTTCCAATGTAAACGTCCATAAAATTTAATATCTTACATTTATATGATTATTCTCATAATGCAATTTATTTATATTATTTTACCATTATATAGAATAATCTCAATATGTTCTTTATTATCAACTACATTCACCTATAAGGTTTACTGTTATTACTATACGTAGGCTGATCATGTAAATTGATTATATCTTATTTACTCCTAAAACAATTGTTTGTCTATGCTGAAATTTAAAGTTTATGTGCAGTTATTTCAGTTTTTATTTCAAGTTTCCTATTAAAATGACTACAATATACTATCTATTTTAGTGTACTTATAATATAAGGAAAATCAAATTTAAGTGTTTTAATATTTCCTATTAGTTCACCTCATTTGAAAATATAGCTAAATAGAAAATATAATGAGTAAATACAGATAAGTTTATCATGTTTGTGATTAAATAATCACTGTTCAATTCTGCAACATATAAATGTATATATCCATTTATACAAGCCGTAAGTACTTAGATAAATAAGCCATATCTGTATCTATAAATTCAGTCAATTTTCCTGGATTTGTTGGCAGTTTTTCGTAAATATGTGGGTTACGTATATAGCCGTTGTCCAGTTGTTTCAACTTCTGACATTGCTGTCGATCCTTGCAATTCTAATTAAGTATACGATGAAAAACGTAATTAATGATGGTAATAAACATTTGACGTTAACTGTTTAAACGAATTTGCACTCTTTTAGAAAACCGAACCAAACGATCCCCATGCAGTGACTTGCTACAATCAACAAGAAAGCAATAATCCAATTTACGACAAGATTGATACTTAAATGAATCAAATGATAGGAAGGTAGGAAGAATGCAGTACTACTCATGAGGTTTAATTCCTCGAAGAAGCCGTTTTTCCATTAAGCCAATCCATAATATGTATGTATTTAGAATGAATGTAACTCAGTATTATCGACCACAAGATTTTCACCAATTTATTTCAACAACGAGCAGCAGTTGGTATAAAAAATAATTTCCTAAATTAGAAACAAAGTAAATATAATATTTGCATTTCATTTCGTCAAATCAATGTTATCTGTATTAGCAAAATGTAACGGTAACATAACACAATTATAAAATGTAATATGTAGCGTAGCTATTCTAACATTTAGATTATACACTTGATAATTATTTATTTGATTTTCATCATCTTTTTGTATTTATTTAATTCATATGCATGTGTTATTGTGTAATTAGTAATGACAATAAAAAAATATTTATTTAATTGCCTATTTAATGATGGATTCAATTATTTCATGATTTATACTAAATTTGCATGATTGTACACCTACTCAAATAACGTAAACAACATATTTACTTGTTCTAAATCCGCAACTGAAAAATTAGTTCGCATGTATAATTCGTAACATTTCAACAGCATCAATTGGATATGTAATCAATATTGTTTCTCTTTTTAATTAAATGCTATTGCCATAATAGATTCACATTTATTATTAATAACATTCACGTGTTTTGTTATTTGATCAATATTCATTTATTCTTTTAATCAAAATATTTTGTGTTATTTACTTTGTCTTCTTAAATGTTATAAGAATTAATTCGTTTATTAATAGGAAAAAAATCTGAAATTCGACCTTGTATATTTTGTTATAGATTTAAACTAGTGGCATAACGTATGAATCTCTTCGTGTTTGATTTCTTTTAACCTATTTTCCATATAACACTTTTACTCCACATTATTATCAAGCAGTCTATGAACGAAGCGACGTCTTCTGAAAGGGAATCCTTAATACTAATATTCATATAGGCTTACATACTAACTATAAAAGATTTACAATACTACATTTTTGGTTTTTACATCAAGATTTTTGTTGTTTAGACTCGTTCTTAACACACTATGAGAGAGAGCCACTCTGGTTGGTGCGCTGCAACGTGTTTTGCCGCAAATCCTCCAGTTGTATCAGCTATTGAGTAAGATTTGTTCATGTTAGATCTTCTATAGAGTTTTGAAGTGGTAACTCACCTTTTCTATTGGAATGCAAGAAAGTTCGCCGCCGCCGCATTGCGGAGGTGGAGGAGGAGGAGCGGTTGGTGTGATCGGCGCTTTATTTGCCTTCTCTGCAGCTTCACGAGCTCGTCTCTCCTTAAGCTTCAGAGAAAATATCGCCACGGATCGAGCCCTCTTCATTAAGCTCTGCTTGACACGGGTCTTCTTCGCAGCCAGTTCTTCAGCAGCTGTCGATTTAACATTATTTGTCATTTCAAAACTCTTTTTAGTTTTTAAATTATCGAATATAAATTGACGACTTGATGACTAAACAGAATTTAGTAAATTTTAAGCATATCTACCTCTTGTAGCGGCCTCATCTGCCGTTTCTTGACTGGAAACACTCTTAGCGCTGTCGCTGAGGGAAGCTTCAGTTGTGACCGGCTTAGTTTTAATAACTATTGGTGCAGAACTTGCTGCACCCGACGGCGACCTTGGACGAGGAGGCCACACTGGACTGCTCTTCAGTAAATCCGAATCAGAGCTAGAAGCATCCTTAAAGCACATCCATTAATCAAAACTTTATACATTATAATCCCAACACAAAATTACAGTGCTTAATTTAGGTGTGATACAATCAGTGCTTCTATGGATGTCATTCTCTTCCTTGAGTTTCTTCGCCCATTCTGCTCCTCCAGTAGGTCCAATGGTTAAATGGTGACTCTCACCCTATAATGTAAATAATTAAGATTGAATAATTAAGAGTTAATATTTTAAATTAAAAAAAAACTGTTCATTGTTTTATTTGTAATATAGTCACCTCAAGGGGCATCCAATCTTTGGACTTTCTTGGTCTGAAAGGTGGAATAGCTTGAATGCTTTCAGGCGTGATGGATATGGGTTTGTGGATGGCATGCGCTGTCGGGGTCGTCGGAGTCGGGGCCGATGATATACTCGTGGCAGATCCTCGTTTCTTGATAATTACATCTTCCTTTTTCTTAACATCTTCTTGTGGTTTGGGTTCTTGGGTAACCAGGGAATGGCTCGGGGATACGGAGAACCGTCCGATAAGCTTAGACGTAACGTCTTCGGGAGATGGTGTGGCCGTGGACAAGCGGCTTGCTTCCCTTCTGGCCCATTCGATCTTTGCCATTTCCGTGGCCAACCATCCGGGAATATCGGGAATGGCACAAGTAATGATAAACCGAATGCACAACATGATGTGTTCCAGTGCCACGATCAACAGGATAGTCTGGGTAGCAGTCATATCGGGGAACATGCGGTGCACCTGTCCCGAAAGTCCGATCAAGGCGCAATTAACCAGAACGGCTATTATACTCATATACTCCATGCAGTGCTAAAATATGTTAGGATAGAATCGACAGAACAACGAATTGATAAAATACGAAAAGTTAACAAAATATTTCGAACCTGCCAAGTTCCAATATTAGGTACCCTTTGCCCGAACGGCCGTTGGCAAACGTACGCCAACTTGAAGGCGTCACTCCTAATCTCAATCATGTTGTTAAACATTGCGCAGATCGCAGCTGGTGGAAAGGCAGAGGAAAACAAAATCACGTAGCCCAGTTGAATTGTCATCTCCAGATGTTCGGAAAAAGTACCATCATACTATAAAACGAAGAGTATCGTTAATTCAACTGCGTATCCGCAACTGCAATCATTTTATATAGTTCATTAACTTCATAAGTTCACTAAGAAGCTTTAATTATTAACAGCGCGTGCAATCAAAAACTGTTAAACCTACTGATATTCATCCTAAAACAACTAAGTCCATGCATGGAAAATGTAACGAAACAATCCGTCGAAGCAAAGACATACCAATCTGCCCAACTGACCACGACAACGAAACGAAAAATACACAGGAATAAAGAAAGCACATCAAATATTTATTTATTTCTATACATAACGTGTCTGAATCTATGGAATATATTCTGTTCTTCTTTAAATAGTTTAACCGAACTTTTTATATATTTTAAAGTAAAGTAAAATAATAAGAACAATTGAATTAATTCTTTAAATATGTAAATAAGATCGAAAACGATTATTCCATATATATTTGGACACTCCATATAGATTATTCATCAGCGTATGAATATGATGCATTGCTTATTTATAACTCACTTTGTACAAAGAGCTTTCAAGCTCTGCTTGACTCATGCTTCTTTTATCCACCGGTGAGTCTTTTGACTCATCTTTTTCACTCTTGACCTGACCCTCTTCTCCTTCGCCAGGTGGTAATCTGTTTCCGGTAGGACTCAATGCGCCCCAAAGATCAAAACTGATCTTTGCCAGTTTCATGTGCTCCAATATATAGGGAATAGCGGACTCTTTCAAATTCCCTATGACTTGACGCGAAATTAACAGCGCCGCTAATTGCTGAAAAAAAAACAATTATTTTCTATCAAATGAAGTATTATTTATAATGAATTAGAATTCATATGCATTTAAAACTGGTGGTGGAGATTAATTTACCTCCTTAAGTCTGGCCTGATCCTGGAGATAAAACGCGATGTAGAATAGGGATAAGAACGAATTGATGAATTGAAACTGAAAAACACAAAGTTTGATATTGTCACCTGCACATGTTATTCAGAATT
>JAFMTC010000945.1:49558-60782 GCA_018845635.1 Nicrophorus orbicollis
AATAATTGTATCTGTAATTGCTAGGCTGGTAGTTCCTCTGATTGTCCAGATGATAACTAGGATTGGTATCGTACTGCTCCCAATTGTTTCCATACGACGAAGGACTTTCAGATTTGCCTTGCTGTGGACTGTGCTGCGTCTGGAAGTTATCGTATCCTAAGATATCCCTTGCGGCGGTCGGATTCTGCGGCCTGCGGATCGGACCGTAATCTTCATTGTCCGGAATCGAATTGTAGGCCAAAACTGCTCCGAACACGAACAGCAAACAAACCTACAAATGAAATAAAAAAGTAGATAAATTTATTGAGAACGAAACACATTCAGAAACTGGTTTCCGCATTTGGGATGTTGTTACTTTTGCGAAATGAGTTTGGAAACTTTTGAAATCTAAAAATTCTAAATTAACGAAAAGCACCAGGTGGTAAAAAGCGGTTCTCCGATAGGCGGAGAGAATCTTTTCGAAAGTTGTCGCCGCTCGGAAAGGTGAACATGAGTTAATATTCTAGAATCTCGTAATCTGTATTAATTGCTTCGCAAAATCAGCGAGTTACTAAAACTATACAAAATATTAAATTCCTCGAACTCATCTTTAATATAATTCGATATTATATAAGTCGAATTAATTAAATTAATTTAAATAAATAAGAATTTAATGTTATTTTTTTTATCGAATCTTGTGAATTGATGAAAAATCAAATCAATAATTGATCGGAAAGGGAAGAGAAGAATAAGGAAAAAATACGCATTGGATAACCAATTTATTAGCAGCTATAAAATGTAAATAAGTAATCCTTTTATGTCGATTCAATCCAAACTTACATGTAGATTGTCTGTCATTCCCATTTGATTTTAATCATTTGGGACAATTCGGATTAAATTTCCAGCTTCGTTTTCTAAACTTATGCAACGGCATTTGCATAGAGTTGCGGATTATTGTATAAAGAATGATTAGATTTGGAGTGACGAGTGACGCAACGAGCACCGCGAAATATTGTAATTCCAGCGAAATTCTCGACATTTGCATAGTCCAAAAAAAGGACGATGGTTTCGAATGAAAGTTTTTATTTCATCAATATGTTGGTTATTTCAAATGAAATAAACGTATTTAACGATTGGTCATTTCAACTGTTACTTAATGTATATTTGTTAGAAAAATAATCTGCAAAATTTCGGTTGGCATGTTCACAACAAATTAGCAAAAATTTTCAAGGATTATGCAAGTCAACATTTGCAAGAAAGCAAACAACTATATCAAAAAAGTAAACGTATTTAAAATCATAACAGATTATTATTATTATTGAATATATGATACAAAAATGATATATTCGAATTTAAACAAAGTGATCTAAGTGATTAAGAAATATCAATAGCACCGAAAATTGTGATAGAAATTGTAATAATTATTTTAAAAACATATTATTTTGCATATTTTTAACATGACTCATCTTGTGCATATACTTGTTGCAGATCTTAAAAAGATACAGTAATAAAGTAGAATTAATCAATGACAGTTAGTGTTATTGATTTCCATTGATTTATATTTACATAAATTAATACGGAAAACAAACATCATCTCGTTTTTTAATGGAATTACATTTGACATGGAATATTTCTGTTTCATTAAGTTTCGGTCGGTTAATGAATTTGTATATGCCAATAAATTATATCCGATGAAGTCATCTATTAGCGTAATATTTAATTAATTAAACTTTATTGCACAAAAAGGTGATGTTTTCCATTAATTTTAAATTCAATTGTATTATTATTATATTAATGCTTGCATCAAGTTTACACATTATTTTCAAAATCACTTAGTATTGGTTTGTACTTGATTAATTTGTATAATATACATGCAATACCACAAGTATTCACCTACGTAATCACATTACTTAATAATAACATTACAAGTAATATATGGTGATAAATAAATGAAAATATACGAGTAGTTTTTGAAATAAAACCATAAATAACAAGAGTGTTCGGGCATTTACAACGTATGCATTTATTAAATTAATACAATATGCATTTTCAATCTGTTATTATTCTTTATTTAATTGAACAAATTGTAAAAATAATCAATATTAAATAAATCTGTTAAATTCAGATTCAAATTTTAAATTAACATTTTTATATAATTTGTAAGTAACGAAATAATAGTAAATATAATATAGCTAATATTTAAATTATTTAAGCATATTTATTGATCACAAATTTGGTCCAAAGGGCCGATGTCATTCTGCCTTGATTATAAATTTATATAAAAAATAATTAATACTCATTATAAAATTCAGTCCAATGTGAATATAATTTAATATTTATTTGTCAATTTGTATTACCGTATTTTATTTTGTTTCATTCATTGAAATAATATATAAGTTGTATTGATTTAAATACGATTTAATACTATAATGTGTGTACGTTATGTGCCAATCTGCAGTTTTGATATGAGTTGGATCATTTTAATGCATGTATTATTTGAGAGCATTTGAATTGTTATTAAATAATGCTACTAATCCGCATTGACAACTAATGCTAATACAACAAAAATACAATTCCAATTAATACTGTGAATTATTAATACTAATATAAATGTTTTAAATATAATTCATGTGATAATTTGTATGATTTATGTAATTTTTACCTAATACTTATGTTATACAATAAACGAAATTGATTATTGAATTTTAAATTATTAAGTTATTCATATATGTGAAATAAATTTGTGCAACTCAAATAATTAACAAGTATTATATAAAAATGTGTCCTTCCACTTGAGAATATTCTAATTTATTGTAGAATTTCAGTTTCATTCTTTGTATATTTTCAACAGGTTTTATTTGATTATGTTAGCAAAAATTGAAAGTGAAATTGGATTTATATTGTTATACGTTTATGAATGCAATTTGAAATAAAAATGCAAAATAATATGAAGTTGTAAGTTGTTAATTATAATTAGTATTGTGGATTGTAACATACCAAAGTGATTTTAATCATGGTCGTATCTATTTTATTTTGAACTCTTGGTTAAAAAAGTACGTGATCAAATCCAACCAACACCAATCACAGCCGGAGCAAAAATGAACGAACGAATCTCGGATCGGCCAATGATATTATCACATATCGCGATCCGGGTCTTCGGAGGAATTGAAGGTTTCCAGGCGGAAAGCGTTTAAAACCCCCCAGACAGGAGTGTCAAGATGAAGAAAAAGAGAAGAAGATGGAAACAACTTCAAAAAAAGAGGAAAGAGAAGAAGACGCATGAGGCTGAGCGCGGCAACCTTTACGAATTCGTCGTATTATATAACATTGCTTCGACGAAGCCACGTTCCACGCACTCACGGCCTCACCTACTCGATCATCTCGCTCTCTCGCTGATCAATCCTCCTCCCATTTCCAATTCTTGTTTTCTTCTAATTTTTTGGTCCAGCTGATATTTCTTGTTCTTGGTTGATGAGATTTTACCTCATTAATAATTAATGATGTATTCGTGATGATCGGAATCCTGTGAGGTCGATCCGTAAGCGCGATCTTGCGATGATGTACAATGAACACAATTTCAAGACGCGATGATGCGTGTGCCTTTTGTGCCGTTAATCAACTGTAAATTATAATGGAACGGCAATGACACCATTCCAGGCGAACAGAATCTGCATGGAACGAGGAAAATTACAAACAGACATTAACTAATTAGCGGTAATCCATTCATCGCGTTTCGCAACGTAGTGGATGGAAAATGGCTTTGTACGTTTCCAAATGGAACCCGAAAAGACCGCTCGCTTTTAGCACTTTCAACTTCCAGTGATTCATAACTCATTGCAATACATTTTAATTTTAAATTACTAATGAAAATCGGTTATATAAAGCAACAAAAAATAAATCGAATATTGCAATTTTTTAATTTTACAATATAGTCACTTAAATTTAAATAAATAGTGTAATTATTATATAAGTTGTACAATATGTAGTTAAAAATATCTTCATAATTTGAACCGAAAAAAATAGCACAGAAATTTGTATCTGAAAGTTAGAGAATTAATTAAATGAAAATTGCATTATATATTATCATTACTGCTTAATATTTAATGCATAATTAATACAAACATGTAGAATTACCATAATTATTTTGTCTAAACCCAAGATAATTTTAAGTATGATGGCGTGGTCTGATTTCAACGTTTTAAAAAACAATTGATGACGAGGTGATTTCAATGAACATTGAACATCTTTAACATTGCTCGTTGATAATTGATGGTAATCTAAACATTGTGTAATGCGATTTTAATTACTTATGAAGACAATTTTTAGAATTTGATAGCAAATTACAGGAAATACATATAAAAGTAATAAATATGGCATATGCCACAATATAACAACTGAATATTTATGTTTAATTAAAGGACATATTGATAATAGTGTCGTTTATGGTAATCAGGCAAATTAATTAAAATATGAATATTTATATTTAATGAGAGTAATTATAGATATGTTCATTTTTGTGGTTTCTCGTTAAATAATTGCAAATAATATATAACACATCACTCAATAAGTCTCACATATAATTTCTGAATAGCACTTATATGATTAGCAATTAAAGGTTTTCAGTCGCTAGGTTTCAAAATTTCATGACATTTAGACAATTAGTTTACAAGTTAGGTTTTAGTGACCTCATTTTTGTAATTTTAAAAACAATGGAATCTTCATAGGGAAAAAATGTTGATGCCAAACAGTGTTCGTATAATAAGCATAGATATTCCACTTTATAACATGTATTTTGTTGTATTATTGATCTATGAATTTGTTATGCATTTATCATGTTTATGTAAATGTATTAAATAATTAAATAATAAAAAGAAAAGTTCACACAAAGTTCACAATATCAGACCGATAAATTACTTCGAAGGAAGCCATCAAATACCTGGGGTTCTCCATTGATAGCAGCTTGATCTAGGGCCTAAGCACAGCAAGGCAGTAGAGACAATAATCATTAATAAGGAGGATAAAGAATCCCACATTACCACGACGGCACCCGTCATCCCAATGTAAGATTTTCTCTCCTCTACATTTCAAAATCAAGTTACACTTGGTTCTCTTGTTATGCGGTAGATACGTTCCACAGGAAAACGCATAAAAATAAATCGCACAAAAAAAGACTAGACACACGTATAAAAATGAAGGATACGTTCCATAATTTTTAAAACCGCATAAAACTAAATCAATGAGTTACAATATACCGAAAATCGCATAAAAAAGGTTTATTAAATTTTCTGAAAAATAATTAGTCTTCCTATATATTTCTGAAATGTTTATTTATAATTTTATAAAAACGTTAACAATCATAGACAAGTTTATTCAATTTCAGAAAAATATAATCTTAACATATTCCTTCTAAATTTATACAGAAAATTTTTATAAAAGTTAATCTTTCTTCACATTTTTTTCTTTAGAATTATTGTCGCTATATGAGAGTGTTCGGCATAATTTGCGAACTGGTTAGAAATCACTTTCATCACTAGAAGAGATAGTCAGCATATCAGATCTATGTCATGAATATAATGATTAAGTAAAATTAGTCTCAACTTCGCATGCTGATTTTTTCCCTTTGACAATACAATCAGTGATTAAACTTTGCGATGGCTTTGCTAGTTTTTGTACAATTTCTGATATCCAGAAATGCAATTCTGAAGCTCGCGTTGTAACTTCAGTGCTATTTCAGAATTATCATCTTTATCGATGAAATGGTTTGCCAATTTACTGGAAAGTTGAAGACCTTCTCAAATTACACTTGCAGTGAGTATGACTGGAGTTTCATCTTCTTCAGATTCATTTTCGTTTTCTTGTTCTTCAACGGTATCAAGAATTATACCAATGATATCATTGTTATTCATGACATTATCCTCAAGTAATTCGTCTAAATCATTTCGGGTATATGTTTCAAAACCTTCCCCACCAATTTCGTGTGCTAAAGAAATTATTTCAGCTAAAACTGTCGACGTTTGGTTAGTTTCTTTGAATTTTAACGTGTCCAAATGGCCTAAAATAGTTATTTAAAATAAATGCTTCTTGAAATAAAAACCGCATAACTTCAAAACCGCATAAAAAGAGGACCTAGTGTATTTGATTTAGACCTTATAGTACAGATAACGTTGCTCATACTACAGGAACTGGATTTATCACCCAATCCTTGCGCCAATTGTCTAACATTTCTTTCAAGCACTGTAGTGCTTCTTATAGGAAAAAATATTTAGCTATCAAAAACGCCGTTTTCAATTTGATCACCACCATTAACTATGATTCTATATTTAACCTAGCGTTATGATGGCAAAACTGTATTGATAGGATATTTGATAGGGACATCTGTATTTTGAGGAATACAGAATTAGGTAAGGAAAGGTACATTTGAGTCTTTTGATATAAATTTAAGAGAGGAAGTGGAATAATTTTGGCTTTGGAAGATCATGGGTCATGGAGTATGTTATTCGGATATCGTATCTTGGTAAAAACACAAAGAGAATAACGTTCGAACACAGAGCGATATTTGGAGAAAATGAGGAAACCATTATCAAGAATTGGACTGCAAATTGAATTATTGATGTAAGTTTTACAATTGATTTATTGATGAAAGTTTTACGATGAATATTTCGGAGCTAGGGAAGTTTCTGATTTTTTATTGTAGATTTGAGAAGTTTGGAGATCAATTTAGGTTAAATTTTGGATGAAGGAGAATTCTAAAGTATTCAACAGAAGTCGATAGCAGAATAATTTTATATTTATTCCATGTTTTACAATATTTTTTTCTCCATTGAACCTATATCATAACTACTTAAGTACTTATTGAGCTTTACTTCATTGTAAAGTTATTAAATTAATGGTCTTGCAATACGACACACCTAGATTAGGCCACGGATCACTGATTGTAAATCAATGCTTTGCGTTACAGCAAATTATATATTTGTTAATATTTTTATTATCATATTATATAACTTTAGATATCTTTATTTGAATAATAACATAATTATATAATAAGCAAACAAGAAAAGCGTAAAATTCCTGGAATAATAAACATAATTTCATATGATTAATAAAAAAGTTTTCTTTTACATTTTTTTTCTTTCATCATCCTTGCATAATTAGTCGTGCTTCTTTTGCATGTATTTGCTCCGTTGTTTTTCTGAAAATTGTTGGACTCTGGTAAACAGAAACGCTGCGAATGAGCAACGGAGCCAATTAGTCGTATCCGGAATTGAGCCGTAATTGCGAATCGACTGAGTTGTAACACGTTCCAAGCCGAGGGAACGCAATTAATGCGAAATGATAAATAATAACATCATTATATAAGCAGGCAAAAACTAACGGTTAATACACGACTGCACCTCGCCAAGGTGAGATGGTGAGGATGGTGTAGAAATCGTAGAAACAGCAAATGGATGAGGAAGAGATCGAGAAGCGAGCAACCGATGCGCATCCATTCATCCTTGCATGGTTCTTTTCCTGGTGCGATGATAAATTACTCTACAATTGAAGATACATAGAAAAAACGATTGGTAATATATGTTTAGGAATCGTATGTCATGGATCATTAGGTTGGAATTATTGTTCAATAGCAGATTGGCTTTTTGAAGGATTGCAAATACGTAATGTAATGTATCAACGTTAAGTGGTTCACTAGAAACCCAGACTTATTATATACGGAACATAAGAATACAGAACATAAAATGATTTGTAAATCAAAAATACATTAGCTGAAGTATATTTATATTATAAAATAAATTAGAATTCAACAAAACAATGTAATTCAATTAGGAAATTTATGATTTATTTCTGACGTGGCTAATTAATTAGTCGGTAAAGTAGGTTAAACTAATACGCATTCATAGAACTTCCTTTGGAGATTTATTAGTCTTAATATATTTGAAATAAGTTTTTTTTTCTTTGTTGCGGATTTAATTTCCGTCGTTATGTATTTTTAATTAAGATTTGTTAGATTTTAAAAGACTTTCTTCAGTTTCGTAATAATATTATAAACATATTAATTATATAAAGATATTTTGTTTCAAGCAAATTAAAAAAATATGCGTTTTTATTTTTAATGCACCATAATTAATTTCTTTTAGAACAATTTAATAATAATCTTCAATAGTAACAATAATAATATTTATTTCAACAGTCGTAAATAGTAAAATAAAAGATGTGATTTAATAATAAATAAACAAATAAAAAAACTGTTACATAGGGCTTTTGATATACTTCTTGAATAGTATTTTACTTTAATAGTATAGTTTTATTGACATGTCATGTCCTGTTTTAAAATATATTTTTGAAGACTTATATTTGATTCTAATTAAGTTAGGTGATGATGAGGAATGAATCCAAACATTGAATGCAATGATATAGCCAAAATAAAACTTAATGGCAAACTATACATCTATGCAGACGATACATGCAAATTGTACGGACATAAATTAGAGGAACACCTACAAAACAATATAAAAGAGGACATAGACAGGAATGGTACGACGAAAACTTATTAACAACAAATAATTAAAAAACACACCACAAAATAATTCAACAAAAAAATACACAAAAAGTATCTCTGGACATAAATATAAATGGCTTTAGAGTGGAACGGGTGGAACAAGAGAAATATTTAGGAATAACCATTAACTGAAAAACTCAGGTGAGACAAACATATTAGCACAATCAAAAGTAAAAACGCATTATTAATAGGAACAATAAAAAGAATAGAACCATGTATGTTTACATCTGTTATATGCTATGGTCTATAGGTATGAGGAAACACTACAAAGAAGAATATAAGCGCAGTATAAAGACAACAAAATAAATGAAAACAAATATTATTTAAGGTAAAATTAGAAGTTTACCTACCTGACGTGGAGACACTGATAAAAGTGCAAAGGTCATTCATACACAGAATTACACAAGAGAAAACAAAGACCCATCTAAATCTACATGCAAGCAGTATTGTTCACACATACAACACAAGAAACAGACATAACTTGAGAACGGAAAAGAACAGAACCAACATTCTAAATAATAGTATAGTGGTACACGCTATTAGCGAATATAATATTATAGTATTCCAAAAAATATGCGAATGGAATTGATCATAAATAAAGTCAAACAAAAATTGTATGAGCACTTAAGTAATAAAAAATGATTAAACAGAGTTCGCTCTCAATAACAGTCCTAGGATTGCCCAAAAGGAATGAAAAAGAGGAATATCAAATAAATAGTAATAAAATTAATTGTAAAAATGTAAATAAGTTTTTAGAAATAATGAAAAAAAAATAACCAACACTATACTGCCTTTTTTAGATTCAGCCATCTTTTGTAACGTTTATGGAACACATAAATTAAGTTATTGAAATATTATAAGACATAGAATCAAAAATAGATTCCTGGTGTAAAACCGTATTTTATCATTTCACAAAGATGAATCAGGTGTCTACCATAGAACTTTGTCTTTAAAGGTAGAAAGAAAACCATTAAAGTATTACATAAGTAACACATCAATCAATAAGTTTCAGGTCTAACTAAGAAAAACATATATTTTTTCGAAATTGTACTTTTGTTCATCAACTTTTCAAGGAAAGTACCAAAGTGATATATTAAATCCAACGACAATTCGTGATTGCCGAAACTGAGACCTCAATCTCTTCTTTCTTTGAGCCAAATTTCTTTCCCTGAAGTATCCTTTTAACCCAGTAGTAGCCAGTAGTCGCAGGAGCCAGATCTGGAGAGTACGGTGGATGAGAAAACATTTCGACTTGAAATACCCGTGTTACAAATCAAAATGTTTCCAATCAAATTTTTGTGTAAAATTATAAACACACTACCTTATAGCTTTAAGGTGTCACTCATCTTTCACAACTATTTTGTGTTTTTTTTAAGGTTTTTGGAACAAGTGCGATTTTGGGCGACCAGAACGTTCAGCATCATGTACAACCTCGTTATTGTTATCAAATTAATAACAATTGAGTGCAGAGTCTCCAAAACGCATATCAAGACATACATAATGTTTAACAACATATGATTTTTGTAAACTAATTGTCAGAATGTCATGAAATACACGTATTTCATTAGAAATTAGTAAAGTGTGTAGATATGATACATGTTTCTATTGATTTTATTATCAAGTTTAATAAGTATAGCATCTTCAAAAACAAGAAAATCGGTTCAATTATCGAAATGAATTGTATTGATTACCCAAATATATATTCCATACTACGTAAAAACAACTTTCCAACTCAGTGGAAAGTTGCACAAAACGTAATAATACCTAAACCAGAAAAACCTGTCGAGGAAATTGAATCATACATACCTATAAGGCAGTGATGAAATACTTTCGACAATAAGTATTTCAAAAACATCCAGCTAACCGATTGCAACCTACAATAGAGTCAAATAAGCTGATATCAGACTATAAGTTTGGTTTTCGCTGCAATAAATTGAGTAATTAGCATAATAAATATTATTAACCTAGACCTACAAAAAAGAGATTATACTCGATTGTCTTTCGATTTGTACATTGAATTAGGACAAAGGTGGGAATTATCAAGTAATGAATAAAAATCATATAATATAATTAGGTAATTTTGAAACCGGTATGGTATATAGCATCCAATTGTGCATCAAAATACCTAAGAAGTGTTATCGCTGCTTCGTGATTCATTCGTTCAGGATAAAATAGCAGTATTTAGCAGTTGATACAGATACAAATGGGAATTACATAATAACGTCTATTGATCTGCTTGATAACAGCAAAACAGTGAATAGATTTAAGCTTTATAAACCACTAGAGTTAGTAATTAGATTAGTTTATCCATTCAATGTCACCTGCGACCAAATTTACTTATTGTTCACTTTAAAAAGATTGTAAATAAGACAAAAAATTCGGAGTTATTAAAACTCTTAATTATTTAGTCATATCTATAATTAACAAGTTTATTGATCAACTGACCGAATCCAAAACTGCATTAAGTAATATCTTTCATTATACTTTCCAAATGCCAAATAAACTAGACAATAATACTTATTTATGTTTTTGTGTTATCCAGTTAAACTTTTATAAATATTTGTTTATTTATTTCATAAACAGTATTTCATTTTGAAATTGGAGGATAATTGAAAAATAATTCTTAAAGTAAATTAAAATAATTAATATTACACTTTATTGGAATGGCAATATCTGTAGGCATACGATCGT
>JAFMTC010000946.1:0-16232 GCA_018845635.1 Nicrophorus orbicollis
TCAAAGAAAACAGTGATCCATGCAGATCAATCCGGAATATGCGTTGACTAGCGTCAGCAAACGTCAAACAAAACAGTGATCCATTCAGATCAATCCAGAATGTGTTGATTAACGTTAGTAAACGTCAAAGAAAACCAGTATCCTATCAGATTAATCCGAAAGACGCGTTGATTAACGTCAAACAAAACAATGAATCACGCAGATCAATCTTGATTATGTGTTGGTTAACGTGCAATAAATGAATATGATCCATTCAAGACAATCCGGAAAACGTGTTGCTTAACGTTATTAAAAAATAAATCTTTCCGGAATTCAAAACAAAAAAGGTACAGAACACAAAGTAACAACATTACGTGACTTTTACGTAACTACTTTAAACACAAATCAACACGATTCGCTATAAAAAAAAAGTAGCTTTGCTCAATAACAATAACAAACCGGTATCATTTGCAATAAAGTTAAAAACAGCAACGCAAACAGAATTAATTTTCACAATTTTCGTTTAGTAAAAAAATCATCAAAATAACAGCAAATCTTTACAAATTTTGACCATTGTCTTTTCTAAATGTTGACAATTCTCTGACTATTTCCTTTTTGGACATTAATCTTTCAAATTAAATTTTCTTCTAAGAATAGTTTGTTTCTCTAAAGTTATTCATTGACCTTTGTTTGTAATTTGATGTAAAAAAAAACACAATTTCATGTTGGTTCCATCAAACAAAGACACAAAATAAATCTTTGAACTTTGATCCTGCTTTTGATAAGTTAACAAATTGGTCATCTTTGTTCTCACTTTCTCCAGTACAACAGCTATTTCAGCAATCTTTTTTTTATCGTAAAACACAATTTCTTAAAGTGAAAACAATGAAAGCGTTTACAAAATCAAATCATAGTTTAGTAAATTTCATAACAAAAATGCAATAGATATTGAAAGAATTATTTCATGAAATAAATCAATGTATGGATTGATTTTTTTCACAAAAATATGTACGGATTGTTTTAATGAATACTTACATTCTTTCAATCAGTCCATTTTCATCTAACGCATGAGGCAAATCCCTTTTGTTGCCCAAAACTAAAACTGGAATGCCTGCTAATTGGGGCTTATCTAGTAAATTGTGCAATTCATTTCTACTGGCTTCTATTTTATCTGAGTCCGCAGCATCAACCATGTACCTAAAATGCCCTCGCAATTAACAACAGAGACTCACCGACGCAAAAAGCAATCAAACACTTACACAATGGCATTGACGCCTCGGCAATACCTCTCCCACATGGACCTGAACCTGGGCTGACCACCGATATCCCAAACCTTGATGGTAACATTACCCTTCGTGATCTTCCTCATGTTGAAGCCAACAGTTGGAATCATGTCCTCGCTGAATTGACCAGACTGCAAGGAAGAAAAAAAAAACATAAAGTAAACAAAGAAAAGTAACGCAGATTAATTGCAATTTATTGGAAAAAAGATTAATCGTTGCGCACTTACAGCAATAACATTGACAAATGTTGTTTTTCCACTGTACTGCAGGCCGACCAGTGTCAGCTCCATCTCCTCCTTCCAGAAGAGGCTCCGGAACCAGTCCAGTATTCTGTTCATTAGGGCCAGCATCTTTGCTGCAGCTGCTAGTTACAACAATGTGCGAAGAACTGGAGGACACCGAAAATACTCTCTGGACCAGAATTGCTGATACTCACTGCAGAATCGTATTTATCGTGGAGATGACATTTAGAATAAACCCAACCCGCTTTTGCCGTTCCTGTCAGATCTGACAGTTCCCCTACTTCATCGTGATTCACCGCAAAACTACGTTGACCAACACAAGGAAACCATAATGTTTTTTGTTGGTGGATCAATTCAAATTTTTGAATTCAAAATTTAGCAAATTCAACAATTTAACAAGTAATTTACACGTATTTCCATCTTAATTTTATCTTCATACTCAACTTTAAGAAAACATATAAGAATTCATAAGATTCTAATTAAAATAACAATATTTAGTACAAAGTTTTCTTTTCTATTTAAAATAATAATAGTCTTTAATTAAACAATATTCCTAGTCTATAGTTAAATGTTAAGTTAGACTTTTAATAATTGTAATATTAATTATTGGATATATAAATAATGTAAAACCTTATATACATTTTAGTAAATCTTCACAGAAAAATTAAGATTTATAAACATAACTTCACAATATAATAATATTGAAAATGTACTTAGTTTTAATTTACTTTTAAATAGATTCTTTTTATACTATTATACAAAAATTAATCATTATATATTTTTTGAATAAATCAGAAATTAAGAGAATAACATTATTACACTGAATATAGTAACGAATTATATACATATTTATGTTTTAATTAAAGATTTAAGACTAATTAAGAAGAAAATCAAGGGATCCTGTCTTTTTTCATCTTTTTTATATATGGCCCATTAGCTCAGTTGGTTAGAGCGTCGTGCTAATAACGCGAAGGTCGCGGGTTCGATCCCCTCATGGGCCAAATCTTATTTTTATCCGTATCAAAACATAATTATAGTGAAATATTTCATTTTCGGGCAGCAATAACAACAGTTATATTATCTTTCCATTATATTCAGGTTATATTGTTCTTGTAATTATTGTTACAATATTTATATATTATTATTTGTTATAAAATACTTGCTGTATTGTTTAGAGAATTGTAAAATAACGATCTAATTAGAAAACTGACAATATCTTCTTTGCGTTTATAATAGAATTAAGTACACCCATACCTCGCCTTACGGCCGCTCTTTATACTGCATTTCGCTATAACGGCCCTCCTCAATTAAGGCACGTTTTCGATTTACGGCCTAAAATGTTTCGCTACATCTACATATTGCCAATGTTGCGCAAGCGCTATAATTGATTCCTTATACGGCTTTTCGCTTTGCGGCCAAGTTTCGTGTAACGTATCTAGGCCGTAAAATGAGGTATGGGTGTAATTAATATGCATTGTTCGCTTTTAACTGCTCTTTGCATGAGAATCGGTGATAGTTAATAGATTCCATACGGTTATTCCAATAGCAAAGACTCTCAGCTTTAATTTAAGTATTTGATAAAGCTTTAACACTTAATTGAAACATTGAAATTACGTTTTTTTTTTATGTAAGCCGTTTTATAAAACTTACTTTACTTGAAACTGCAACAAAATGTGCAAAAAGAATATTACTTTTCAAGTTATTAACGATTTTTTTCTTTTGTCTTCGATTTTAACAAAATTTTCGGTCACTCTCAAATTTGAAATATCTTTGCTAGGACCATTCGAAAGGTTATAGTTTTAAGTACAATATTCTGTTGGAATTATGTAATTATCTAAAGTTTTTATTTAGATATTAAATAAAACGTAAATGAAATGCATTCGTTTAACATAGAAATATAAATTTGTAATATATACAACCAAATTATTTTAGAACAAATAAACTTTGCAAAACTGAAATCTAGAAGTGGACTTATTGAAAAGATCATAGTTTTTTTTTCGATATTTTAAACATTTAATAGCTTTAGTTTCATTAATTCAGCAAACTGTAAAACTTGGAAGTGTAATCATTTAAAAGGCTATTTAAATCACATTTTATATAATAAGTGTATTGATTTGATGTTGAGCAATGTAAGGTGAAAAATTATGTGCTAGTTTATTGTATAATACGTATACGTATATACAACAAGAACAGTTATGTGAAACGGAACGATGCATAACTGTTACAAAACAGAGCGATCAGTTGCACTTTTACTTCGTATAGTGTCGCATCGCGGAGCGAGAACCAAGAAACAACCAGAATGTTCAGCTCAAAGTGCGCTTCTCAAGCTAGGATGAGTGGAAAGACGGCCATCGTAACCGGATGTAACACGGGAATCGGCAAATTCACAGCCAAAGAGCTGTACCGTCGCGGCGCCAAAGTGATAATGGCCTGCAGGAACGTGGAGAAGGCTGAAGAAGCGTTGAAAGACATCGAGGAGGAGTGCCGAGGACAGAGCGATCTGGGGCAAATCCGAACGGTTAAATTGGACCTGACCAGTCTCCAATCCGTCCGTTCCTGCGCCTCGCAATTGAACGAAAGCGAAACCAGGATCGATCTGCTCATCAACAATGCAGGCGTCATGATGTGTCCTCTGACGAGGACAGAGGAAGGATTCGAAATGCAATTGGGAACGAATCATCTGGGGCATTTCCTGTTCACTCTTCTGCTGTTACCGAAGATCGTTGAGAGTCGTCCTGCGAGGATTGTGAACCTGTCCTCGATGGGGCACAAACAGGGTCGAATGGTCTTCGAGGATTTGAATTGGCAGAACAGGAGGTACAGCGCGCTCGGTGCCTACGGACAGAGCAAATTGGCTAACATACTGTTTACCAAAGAGTTAGCGCGCCGTTTGAACGAGGCCAAAATCGAAGGCGTCACGACGTACAGTCTTCATCCGGGCGTTATTCACACGGATCTTGGAAGACATCTGACCTCTCCCATTTACCAAGTGGCTAGGTTCTGCATGAAGGTCGTAGGGTTCTGGTACACGAAGAACATAGAGCAAGGATCTCAGACCACCTTGCATTGCGCTTTGGACGAGGACGCTGCCAAAGAATCAGGATTGTATTACGACGACTGCAAACCTGTCAATCCCACAGCAGCAGCTCGGAATTCCGAAGATGCTCAACGTTTGTGGAAGGAAAGCCTCCAGTTGGTCGGATTGGATGAAAACTACGACCCATTCAAAACACAGCAGAAAATGTAATTGCAATAAGTGATGGAAAATACAAGAATCTTAGTCAGAATAGAGACTAAACAGAACACGTTGTTTATAGATTGGTTTTGAATCTTCATATTTTTGTTTTCAGTTGAGTTTATCTTTGTTCTGTTTTGACCTGCTCCGGTTTTTAAATCTATTCTATTCAAAACACAAAATAAAAATAGTTTATTTAAATCTTTCTACATTCCTTTGCATGCAACAAAAACCGATTAACTTTTGTTGTTATTTCTGTATTATCGTACTGTACGTGTGATTTGCATATTAAGTTCACCATTTGAATTTGATTAACTCAAGGATCGTTTATTTTTACACAGTGACTCATTCTAAACCTAAAGGAATCTTTCACCCAAAACATTAATCAATTTTGGTAATCCTTAATTTTCAAATTCATTTAATATTTTGATTAAATAAATCTAAATAAATATTTGGAACATACACCATTCAAAAAAAAACTTAGCATTAATTGAATAATTGTTATTTTTTGTTTAAATATAAAAACTTTTTATTGATTAGTAACTTTTATATAATCAATTATGGTAATTATAAATTGTTCCTAATTATTAAACAATTTGAATAATATAATTAAAAAGTTGTTGTTTAATTTATATGATAAATTAATAATGAAATCATTGTGATTTTATTAAAATTGTTTGTAAAAAAATATGAATTTAGTTTAGCTCCATCTTTGGATTAAACAAGTACTGAAATATTGATTATTTACTTGTAGTTTAAATGGTTATTTTAAATGTAACATTAGTTGAAGTTTTTTTAACTTTCAAACTAAGTATAATTGCTTGTTGCAAATTAGTTTTAAACTGTTTAGAAAATAGTTTTAAACTATTTTTGAATTGTGCCATCTCTGGTCAAGTTGTGGAAATCGCAGAATTTGAATTTGGCGCTCGCCGGATGTTTTCGTCGTCCGGATGTGGTGTCGCTACTAGCCGAGCGAACGGGAGGAAGTCGTCCATTTTCTCTTCGCGGTGACCGGTGCGGGAGCACATGTGCAAGATCAGCGCTTTTCTGAACTGATAAATCTCCAATAACAACTGCAGAAAGCAGCAGTAGAATTCGCTCAGTTTGAGTACAGAAGTAAATAACACAGATACACCATGAACACCGAAAAGCTGAAGAAGCTTCAGGCTCAAGTCAGGATCGGCGGCAAAGGCACACCGAGGCGCAAGAAGAAGGTAAAAACAGTCTTTTTTATTTCTTCACCATTTGCTTCCCTCGGTAGCATTTTCATCTCAACACGAGGAAAACGTGTTTTGCCCCAGTGCACGCTTTTCTTCGACCATTATTCAATTGTCATGGTCGTGGAGGTCTCACCTCTCGGATTGCTCGATTTTCCGGTGCAATTAGAATCTGGTTTTCAATTAACCTAACAACTATAAGCTTCGAATTTGTTTAGTTTTCATAACAATCTTCAAAAATCATTTACCAAACCCAATTTAGGAATGGATTTGTGGGTGTTTGGGTTTAGGACCAGGTGAGCCATGTGCTCAGGGAGAAAACAATCATGTACATGCATTTATCATGACCTGCTCCATATCAATTATGAGACCGGATTGTTTATGCATTTATCAACTAATACGGTCATAAGTTCAAATGCGAAGCATAACCAAATCGCTTTTTATCTTATAAGAACAATCATTGATAAGAGAAAAAAAAACTATCAACTTATTACATAAACGAATTGATTATTTCTAACCTCATTGCTTTGACTTTGATTTATTATAATTCAAATTTTCATTTATCAATGAAAATTTCATATATTTACATTAAAATTTGTTAAAAATTGATATTTGTTAATGAAAACAAACTGTTTAATATATTTCAATTAATAATTATTTTTTGTCTTGATGTAATCTTAATTTCACTTCAAAATAAATATAATATAAATATAAACAATCAACTTGATGTTTTCTAGCATTTTTTTATTCAAAAAGTTATATTGTTAATTAATGAAGAATTTAGTTTCAAAATTTTGTAATACAAACTGTTAAAATAGCATAATTTTAAATATAAACAGAAACTTTATCTTAAACCGATTAATCTACATTTTTCTTTAATTATAATGACATTTGTGAGTTGTCAAAAATAAAGAATCGGGTGTTATTAATACTCAATTTTGTTAATTCGCTTTGCTTAATGTGTTATGTTTTAATGAGGGAATGATTAAAATGCAATTAAGTAATCATGTAAGAAACATGAAGTTTGTGGATTTTGTATCGGAAAGATTGATCAATTGCATTAGAGTTCGACTATTTATACGCATTTTTTTGTATGTTTTACTATCAATGCTATTGTTTTAGTAGTAACAATTGTCGATTATATTAAGTACTATTGAGTCATTGCATTATTTGCAAATTAGGTTTGACTTAAATTAAAGTATCCAATAGGAAAGAGAAGTTTAATAATTTATGTATACTTTTCTTTCCATCCAAATTCTTGATTATGTATGAAGTGCTTTTAATAAGTAATCTTATGCGGTTAACCACAGAGTATGAAGATAAACAAAGCTAACTATTCTTGTTAAAATTTAAGGTTGTCCACTCAACACAAGCCACAGATGAGAAGAAACTGCAGTCTTCGCTGAAGAAGCTGTCGGTGAACACCATCCCCGGCATCGAGGAGGTGAACATGATCAAGGACGACGGCACCGTCATCCACTTCAACAACCCAAAGACCCAAGCCTCTTTGGCCGCCAACACTTTCGCAATCACCGGGCACGGCGAGAACAAACAGATCACCGAGATGCTCCCCGGCATCCTGAACCAACTTGGACCAGAGGGTCTGACCCAGCTGAAGAGGCTGGCCAGTTCCGTAGCCAGCGCCGGCGTTGGCAAAATGGTGCCCGAAGATGAGGAGGACGTCCCGGACCTAGTCGAGAACTTTGACGAAGCCTCCAAACAGGAAGTTGCCAAGAAGGAGGCGGCAGCCGAAGAGAAGAAAATCGAGTAGATTTTAAGTTTTTTTTTTTATTATAAACTACATATATACCTACTACTACTACTTTGAATATGCAGAGTCCTCCTCCACATAACGCAACATACACGAAACAATAAAACAAGCATTTCTCGAAAGAAAGAAAACATCAAATCAAACCACAACAACAACACTCTACTTTTTCTTTTCAACTTTTAAAATAATGAAAAACGATGATCGGGTTTTATTCCTTTGATTGATCGATCGGGACAAAGGAAAACTTGGAAAATTCGCAGAGAAAACACACACGAAACGCAACGTGTCTCTTCATTTTTTTTTGCGTGTGTTTTCTATTGTTATTAATTATTAGCGTTGTATAGAATATTTCGTAAGAAATATAACGTATCATATTATATATATTAATATTCTATATTACAAGACTTGCGTTTTCTCTTGTTTTGATTCTCTCTTCTTTTTGGTTTTCACTCAATGATCATTCTTCATTTGAACCCTTCACTATTATCTCTCTTTATTATAGTTTTTTTTTTCTCTCTTAGTTCTTAAATCGAAATTGTAACCAAATTTGTTGGCCAAAAAGAATGGAAAGCGGAAAAATAATGAGCGATTTGTAAATTGTTGTAAAATATTTTTTACAATGGATAAAATAAAAATTAATGAAGCATTTATTACATAATTTATTGAATTCCACACCTTTCTATTTATGATATAGTCTTTCGTATTTCATAATAATAAATACGGAAAAAAAATTTAATAAAATGAGAAATGCAAAGTGTTTTTCGCAAAATCATTACTTGGGTGTACATTTGGTTGCCTATGTTACAAGCAATATATTTTAAAGAAATTCATAAAATTGTTATTTAAGATAACAATTTATACTAATTGCTAACTTATAATCTTAAATTATAGTTTCTTCAATTTATTTTAAGCATAAATAACAATATTTGTAGCTTTAAAGGGAGCAAAACTGCTTCTTGAATTTTGTTGAATATTATAACAAACAGTATTTCCCATATAAATTTTATGCTTTAAACAAAATCTTGAATCTCCAGTGAATAAAATAAGCTATGATAAACGAATGTAGATGCAATGGTTTGTCTTGAATATAAAAAATAAATTTGAAAAAGTTATCAATTTTGCTGTATTTTGTAATAATTAGGAATTCCCTAATAAATTTCAAGTTTGAACATTAATCTAGAATATCCATACAATAAAATGAACTTGAATTGTTGAATGCAGACATAATTGTTTATGTATAATCAATTTTTCCTTAGATTTTGCTTCATATTAAGAAAATTTGCGACTTCTCAAGCAAAATTCGTTAAAAAAAGTAATCTTGAATAAAATAAGTACAAAACTTAACAATATTGGTTTATTTATAAATAATTTAGTAACTTTGTTGGTTTTCATTGAAAGGACGAAAATGGTTAACTTGGATTTCGCTTAGTTCAATAAATTAATTCCCAAAGAATAATTTAAGTTTGAAAATTAGTCTTGAATATCCATAGAATAAAGTAAGTGTAAATAGTTTAATATATATGTATGCATTGTTTTGTTTCTAATATATGTAAATAACAGGACAAAAAACATTCAGATTTTGCATCACATTAACAAAATTCGTTGTTTCTCAATCAATTTTATTGCAGATAATTAATCTTGGATATTTTGTGATTAAAATAAGCATACAAAGCTGTATGTAACTAAATTGGTTTTTACGTAATTTAATAAATAATTTTCATGATAATTGTTCACTTAGATTTTGCTTGTTCTTCCTAAATAAAATTTAATGAATCGCAATAAAATAACTATAAATAGTTGAATAGTTCAAATATTTGTCAAGTTACAAGTAAATAACAATTCAACTATTATTATTGTTTCTCGAATTGTGTTTAATGAATCAATAGGTTGTTTTCAAACACAGATAATTTGTAAATATCATCGAGTTTCAATATTGAATTTCATATATTTGCTTTTATTCAAATTTTCACAAACTTCTTTATATCTTCTACACTTTTTAACAAATGATATATATAAAAAATATTCAATTAATAAAACCTTTCTTATATATATTTAAATAGTAGTGTGGAAACCCGTCGGGTTTCATCGTCAGTGTTCGGTTTTCATCTGTAGGCCTACTACGAACTCATAAATAAAACGAGAAGAAAATACCGGATCTGTTCATGCAAATTTCCTTTTCCTTCATATTATATTTTCGGGACGGAAGAACGCGCTTCTTCTGTGCCTAGAGAAGAACCGAGCTCTTCCGTGCGAACGTCAATATGTACACAAAATTAATATATATATAGGAGGAAACAAAAATTGTGTGACTATGAACAATGCGATAGATGCGTGTAATAACAATTTGATTCAACGACACGAAAACCAAAAAGAAATGAAAGAGGTTTGTATAAGTTGATGGATGAGAAAGGAGGACAGGACAACATTGCTTTCGTAACTCGCATGCAGCAAACAATGGTAAATTTCAAGAATGAAAAGTCGATAGCTTTCGGAAATTATAAACCGAAAAACACATGTACATAATTTGTAAATTACTAAAATTTAAGAACAAATATTATGATCAGACGCCACATTTCAATTTTTTTAATATATATATATGAATTTCATATACTCATGCATAGGATTCATCGCAAATTAATAAAAATATAAACACTTTCGTAAAAACACCATGACTTTCTATCTGCTAAATCGAATTTTCGTCGTGGCTAAAATTTTTTGCTTCATTATTAGTAATTGTTTATAATAGTATATGATAATGTCGAGCGTTCCAATGTAGGGGAAACGGCTCGAAATCAGCGAACAAAAATGGTAAATACAAAACAAAAAAATTAATAAAGAATACAGCAACACAGCCCGTGAGTGGGTCTTAATGGTAAGTTCCACGATATCAGTAATCTTAGTGCGTGTCATGATGTGAACAATTGGATAATGATAATTAGAAATATGAATTGAAGCTAAAATGATGAGCGGACGTCAAAGTTGACGGTTCCTAAGTTTCGCTTGAGCTTTCCTAAGGAGCGTGTCGAAGGTGTCGTCCGGCGTCTGGGCGATTATCGTGCCGGTGATGGGAGACCAGTACCCTTGGTCCTCCTTGACATTGTCGAGGTCGGCGTAGGTGGTCTGGCAGAAGAGGCGACGCCCTCCGAAGCTGAGGTCGTAATGCGGCAGGCTGGTATCTTCATTGCCTCTTTCCAAAGCCTCGTAAGCGTCCTCCTTGTGCTGGAAGGTGACGAAGCCGTAGTTGTCGGCGTTCCTTCGGAAATGGACGCTCACATTCGTTACGGGTCCAAACCGTTGAAACCGCCTCTTCAGATCGTCGCGCGTCACGTTGTCCGCAATCCTCCCCACGTAGATCACCCGCCTTTCCTCGACCTCGAGCATCTGCTCCTGCTGCCTCTTGCGAATCGGGGACGGTGTTCTGCTTCGGCTGCAGCGGCTACGACTGCTGCGGCTGCAACGACTGCGACTGCTGCGGCTGCAACGACTGCGACTGCTGCGGCTTCTGCTCCTGCTTCGACTTCTTTCGCGGCTGGAATATCTGCTGGAGGAGGAGGAGGAGGATGATGATGATGAAGATGAAGACGACGAGGAGCACCGTGAGCTTCTGCTGCTCGACGAACTGGATCTTCTCATTCGTTTTATACAATGACTACTGCTGTGGATGGTCTGCACTTCGGCGTTGCGCAACTCGGGTCGCGGCAAATTTTTATCTAAATAAACTATCGTTTTGTCTTCACCGTGTTCTACTTCTTGCTTCATTATCACAGGTTTCACTTTTGGCAAATGCTCAACTATGGAACTGATTAGCGAGTTCCGGGATAATTGAAGATTCGTGTTCAGTAGGATCTGCTCCAAGTGACCCCACGACTCCTCCGTGTTCGTCCCGACACTAACTAACGTCTTCTTAACCAGGTTCATCGGCGGCTTCACATCCTCCTCAACCTTAACCTTGACCTCAATCTCATCGACGACCTCCTCCTTAATCTCCTTTTTGATGTTCTGTTGCGCAGTTATCAACTCCTGTGCCATCTTCATGAGCGTCTCCTGATGGCGGAGACGCCGCGTGTTCTCGTCCTCTTCAGAAGGCGGCGTCGTCACTCCACTGCTCCCCTTGCTTTTATTCTGTAGTCGCTTCTTGTACTCCTCCAAATTCAACTTCTTCTTGATCGTGTTCGTCTTCAGTAAAGATACCATTAATTTACCATCGGCGTTCTTCACCGTGGGTTGCGTACGAACGATCGTCCGCTCGTCCTCCTCGCACGAGGAGAACCCAGAATCCTTCGTAGGCGGCGTCAACGAACAGTAGTCGTGATCCAAATGTATACTCTTTGTTTCCCTAACTACGTTCTGCTGAGGTAGAGTGCGTTTCTTGGCCGGATTGACCGGCGGTATAACTGTAATAGCTTTGCGCTTGCAGGACTGGCGTATACGATCGACCAATTCCTGAGGCAGTGAGTCTAAAATTTGCTTATGCTTATATTGTTCTTTGGTCGGCGATGCTGGCGGCTCCTCCTTCACCACGACGGCGACGCTCGTCGACGTTCCGGTGGAGACCTTCTGCACCTTCGGGTTGCTCTTGACTTGGACAGCCGGCGGCTGCGGCTTCTGTGCTGGCTCTACGCCTCTTTTGCTCTTCAGACTGCGACCCGCATTCCTCCTTACCCTCTTCGGCGTCTTTATCGGAGATATCAACTTCACCGTGCTACATTTCACCTTCTTCACTTCTTCTAGCATCTTCCTCATGTCTTCGACAGCAGGTACAGTCTGAGCTGGCGACAGTGAATGTTTCCTCTTGATTGGTTTCGCGACAATCGGCGCCGCCGCCGCCCTCTTTCTTCCTCTCGTTTCTCGAACCTTAATTTCAGGTTTCTGCTCAACCTTCTCCGGGATCGAAATGGTAGTCGGTTCGCACAACTCTTCTGGCGGAAAATCATTTATGACCACAGGGTACGAATCATCCATAGACGAAGGAGTCAACAGCTCAAGAGGAATTGCACCCGCGTGATCTGCAATACAAAATCAAACATTAAAACTAAGAACTTTCAGCAAATTTCATTACAAAATGGAAGTAAACCAAGAAATAGCATTCCCTATTTTCAAGACTATTCTAGTAGTAGATTTGAAAATCAAACATTATTGTCTACATTACAATAAATATGAAAATAACATCAAATCATCATGTAAATTATAGAATCAGATTCTATTGAAATGAATTCTTTTATTGAAATATACATATTTTTCACGTTGTTAAACATATTCCGATTACCGAACAATTCCAAGGTACAAATCTCATTCAATAATGACACACAAGATATGTTCGTCACGATTATATAATAAAAAAAAAGAGTATTAGCATTGCATCCGCATAGACAAATCAATGCCAGTGCGAAGCGTATTCCATAATAGAAGCAAGTATCTTTAATTCAGGAAATACATTAAATTTCGGATGATGAATGGGAAAGAATCAGCTTTCATTTCGTACGTGAAGTAAGGCTGGTAAAAGGAGTTGTTGTGAAAGTGTAGCAACGAACGAAGCAGAATTGAAAAGTTGAGAGGGTTTTATGCAACATCCACATTCCGCGTGTTGAAAACCGGAGAAGAAACGAAAGGCCGAAACACTTTAAAAACCAAATGCTCAACCTTGATGATGGTGTACCGTTGAGGTCATTGGATCTATTCGTGTCGTTTGTCTGGTGCGTAATACTCGGGGTTACCCAAAACAACGTCCATTTAAAAAAAAAAAGGAGCCAACCTTTCAAAACGACTCGAAGAGAATAAATGATTGAATTTATAAGTGTAACCAGTGAAGTAGTGCGAATTATATAAACATATTTAAATGTAGAATAGAAAGCTTAAAACCCAAAAGAGAGGCGAAAGTTAACTTGTACAATAACATCCGCATTGATTAGCAATTAATGGAATACTAATTACAAACCTTTCCATCTTAGAATACAGATAAAAACTGATCGATGTAAAAGCATGAATTTTGATTAATATTATTGTTTTCAGCGTGAATTGTGATTCTCAATGCATTATTAATAGAATATAGCAATATACATTTAAAAACAAACGTATTGCTTTAAAAATAAACCCGTTAAGATTCCATTAAATGGTCCATGTGAAATAGAAAGGTCGTTAAATTTGGAATCGAACGGTACTTTGCCGTGCCCCTGGCGAAGAAGGAATACAGTTACAGCTGTTTCCGAAGCTGCACAAGCAACGTACAAAACATGGATCTTAACGTGCAAATAACTTCAAAACTCCCAAAAAATTGAGAAATCTCAAATCACTTATTAGTTTTTAGACAAATATTTACAAATATCGTCGATTCATATATCGCAAGTAATTTTGGAGGATGACAGTTTACTGCTGAGATAAGTAATGCAAATATGGGAAACGCACGTGCAATCAACACGTTGAATTCATGTTACAAAATTCATACAAAGTACTTAAAACCGAATGATATCAAATACGGAAAATTGTATACAACATCCCAATCAAGCTCAGAAAGTAGAATTTCTTTAGCGAAGATCAACTTTCTTTAATTGAATCCAAAATAACGTATTTACAAGATTATTAAATCAAATCTTGATTTGGGATAGATTCATTGCTAAAAACACGTCATCATTGTGTCCTCCAAAAACACAAAACTTCTAAATGTATCTCATATTTAATTGATATCTCAAGTACTTTGCTTTAAAATATTCCTTATCCTTGATGCATATAAAACTGAATTAATTGCCATCCAATATGTTATCTATTGTTATATATAAAAATATGATTTAGAATTATCATTTGTATAAAATGAAATTCAAACTTTAGAATTATTTCAAAACTTTTCCGTAACAATTTCTTCGTATATTTGTAATTTATTGATATATTTGATCTTAATTCGTTAAATAATATATAAGAAATCGTTTGAAACTATGAGGCGCAATATTGGATTTATCGTTATTTTGTTGTGTTCCGGTTATGAAGAAGTTACCGAAGCGAGAAGTTTACAAACAATCCGTAGAAAACTATGTTATGAATGGAGAAACTTTGATATAAATGTAATAAATCATTAGTATTCATATCAGTAATTAAAATAGATATAATTTTATGAATATTGGATATAGATGTAATTACTGAAGGCATAGTTTTTATTCAAAATGGAGAAAATTTGATGAAATTTGTTTTGGAAATATTTTTCTTCATATTATGGTGAAGATCTTTCAATTAGAGATGAAAATCGGGAATGTTTAATTGATGTTATCAACATTAGCGTTTAAGGAACATATGGATGATGGCATTTGTTTTGAAAGTCATGGATTGTGAAGTTCTTTTCTTGACGTTATGAAGATGTAATAATATATTTGGAGACTTACCGTTATTGAATATTGCTTCTTGCAGCAGAGAACCTGTCTGGTGAATCTCCAGATTGGTGTTCTCCGTAGCTTCAAATTGCTCCAGAAGGCTGTTCAGGTCACCAGCTTGCAATACCGGGTGACTGATCACATCGGAGACGGTCTCGACGTCGATGTTAACGTCGTCGTCATCTTCGACGACATTCACCTCGCTGTCCTCTTCATCGTCATCCTCAGAAGAAGAACTGGAGCTGGAGGAATCGGTATCGCTATCGTTGGTCACGTACCGCATGGCAACCATGTCGATCTTCTTCCCGCCGAGACGCGGTGGAGCCGGATCATCCTCCTCCGTCACGTACTTGGTGATGTCGAATCCATTTGGGCAGATGATGAAATCGTCAGGCAAGTCGATTTGCGCTTCCACAGGCACATCGTCAGACAGCGTCTGCAATATTTCCATTCATTGTTTATTTCTGTTTGCTGTTGCTTTACTTTCAGAGAAAATGTTGATCTACTCACGTCCAAGTTCACCAAATGCTGCCAGTCACTCATAATCTTGTTGAGGTCCTCCCGGGTGGTAGGAGAGCTTGGTAATGGACAAAAGTTGTCCAGGTTGCTCGTCTCCGGTATGAGGGCGACATCTCCATTGAGCCTAAACAAGAGATGAACCCAAATCAGCATCGACTCAATGACACAGAATAAAATTCAGAATAAAAAAAATAATAAATGAATAGATAAGGAAATCCTCAAAACCCATATGGTTTCAACTGGAAAAGAAATAAACAAAAAAAAAAACCGGGAGATTCGCAGAAGGATTTTTTCTCCCGTCAGATTGGTGCACTTACTCTCTTTCATTATTGCCCCAATCCCAATCATACTGATTAATAATATTGTTGTGTAGTCCATCAAGACTATAGGAATCTTCACCGGCCTGGTCCTGAAATATTTGAGAAGTGAGTAAAACTGATGCGCATTCGGGATATGGAAAATATTGAATGTACCAGAAAGTACGAAGAAAACTCCTCTTCTTTGTGGAAGTTTAAAAAACCAGCATCCATTTAGGAATGAATTTCTGAGATTGGTTTAAGCAAGAAGTGAGGGTGCGTGTTTGTTTGTTTTTTTTTTCTTTCTGTGGGTTTGTTGTTGTTCCGCTTGTTGC
>JAFMTC010000946.1:32758-87751 GCA_018845635.1 Nicrophorus orbicollis
AGTTTAACCTGATAATTTTCCAAAAACATGAACTTATACAAATTTCGTAATATCAACATGAAAATTACAAACATTTTCGTAAAATAAAGGCAAACTTTGACGTTTTCAATCAATAGTTTAACTTGAAAATTTTCCAAAAATATGAACTTTATATAAATTTCGTAATATCCACATGAAAATTACAAAAATTTTCGTAAAACAAAGGCAAACTTTTTACGTTTTCAATCAATAATTTAACCTGAAAATTTTCTAAAAATATGAACTTATACAAATTTCGTAATATCAACATGGAAATTACAAACATTTTCGTAAAACAAAGGAAAACTTTGACGTTTTTTATTATGTAATTCTATCAAGAATTTAAAGATTTCGTAATACAAAATCTGGTTTTGTTACTGTTACTTTTGTTATAATGTTTAAAACTTCGTATTTTTTTACAATTTTCGTCGATTTTAATCAATATTTTATTCAGTAAATGTTTCAAGTATTTATAAAACTTTTTAGATTTCGCATTAGAAAATCTAATAAAGTTAGTGTTACTTTTGTAACAAAGTTTTAAATGTCGTAAATTTTTACAATTTCGTTAAACGAACTCAAACTTTGACCTTTTCAATCAATATTTTAACTTGTAAATTTTCCAAAAACATAAACTTATACACATTTTTTAGTATCAAAACTACGTAATTAATTTGAACTTATGGTTAATTAATGAAAAAAACATCAATTTTTTCAACATAACAAATTATAACAAGATTTGCATAAAATTAATTCTATAAAAGTCAACACGTGTCGAAATTGTAAACTTCATAATAAACTCAAATATCGTCATAATACATATTAATATAATAATTTCATTAAAAAAAAACTGATTGAAAAACCTTTTTTTTTTGGGTTAAATTATAGTTTTTCCATGTAAATTTAATCTGTCAAATTAAGATTATTAATTGCTGTGTAATTTGGAAATCGATTCGAATAGTTTTCGGATTATTTGAGTCGAAAACCTTGGACAATTGTGTCCTTCGTATTTAGATTTTAAGATTAGAAAAGCAACAACATTGATCGTTTGAATAACAAATTGTTTGTGATCAATAGTAATTGTGAATTAACCGGTTTTCTTATAATGAATGTATATGATTTCAATACGTATGTTATTTTCGTACATTTGCTCTAGAATATACGGATTTATGGCATCTTTTATGTACAACAACCATAATTTAGAACAAATTGAACCTTGGGAGATTTCAACCTTCATTTTTTGTTGCTTTTGTTGATCATTCAAAGAAATGGGACACAAGTTTCCATAATTCTTATATCAAAAACATGTTATTTCAAAGACTTTTCTTAACTTTATCAATAATTATTACATAGATATTACAAAATAAATCCATTTGTAATGTAAATTATTGAACTAATTAGTGATAATATCAAATGGGAAACAAATATCTAAAACGTAATGCAAAATCAATAGATGTTTTATCAACAATGATGTAATCATATCTTTTCTGTTGTTTGATCCAAATTACTCGTACTAATTTATAATTCACGTTGATGAAATATTGACTTGAATTATTTCATTTTGGATGCGTTTACAGTGAATATCCTTAATGGAAAGATAAATATCGGAAATTTCCTATATTTTTAACAAAAATTAATGGAAAACTTTAATTTTTAATTAATTTTGATGACAGGAAATTAACATTACTCCCACAATGTGTCAACAAAATCGTAAAATGTGTTGATAACTTTTGAACAATTGCATCAACAAATACTCAATTTTTAAGTAATTTGAAGAAAATAGTTAATGTGAACGACAGAAAATGAACATTTCTTCAACAAAATCCTAAAATGTAATGACAATTTCTCAACAATTTCATCAACAAATACTCAATTTTTAAGTAATTAAAATAATATAGTTAATGTGAACAACAGAAAATTAACATTTCTTCAAGAAAATCCTAAAATTTAATGATAATTTCTGAACAGTTTCATTAACAAATACTCGTTTTTTATGTGATTTTTTTAATAGTTAATGTTAACGACAGAAAATGAACATTTCTTCAACAAAATCCTAAAATATAATGACAATTTCTCAACAATTTCACCAACAAATACTCAATTATTAAGTAATTTAAAGAAAATAGTTAATGTGAACAACAGAAAATTAACATTTCTTCAACAAAATCGTAAAATGTGTTGATAATTTCTCAACAATTTCATCAACAAATACTCGTTTTTTATGTGTTTTTAAAAAATAGTTAATGTTAACGACAGAAAATTAACATTTCTTCAACAAAATCTAAAATGTATTGATAATTTCTTAATAATTTCATCAACAAATATTCAATTTTTAAGTAATTTACATAAAATAGTTAATGTGAACAACAGAAACTTGATATTTCTTCAACAAAATCCTAAAAAGTACAGATAATTTCTCAACAGTTTCATCAACAAATACTCAATGTTTTTTTTACAAAATAGTTAATGTTAACGATATAAAATGAACATTTTTTCCAAAATGCATCAACAAAATCGTAAAAAGTATAGATAATTTCTCAACAATTTCATCAACAAAAACCTAAAATGTATTGATAATTTCTCAACAGTTTCATCAACAAATACTCAATTTTTAAGTGTTTTTCAGTAAATAGTTAATGTGAACGACAGAAAATGAACATTTCTTCCAAAATGCATCAACAAAATCGTAAAAAGTATTAAGAATTTCTCAAGAATTGTATAAAAAAACATAAAATGTACTAGTAATTTCTCAACAATTTCATCAACAAATACTCAGTTTTTATTAAATTTTAAGAAATTAGTTAAAGTGAACGACAAGAAATTAACATTTTTCTCAAAAAGCATCAACAAAATCGTAAATTGTATTAATAATTGCTCAAAAACTTCATCAACAAATAATCAATTTTTAAGTAATTAATTGTTAAAAATGTTAAAACAGGCATAAAAAGGATCATTGTAAAATAAGTCTCAATCTATACAAATTAATATAAACTAATTGTAATTTCAATCAAAATGATCAAAAATAATAAAATTTTCACATTTTCGTTTATTGTTTTACTAACATTTTTTGACTATTTTTTTAAATTAGTACAACTTTGTGTAGTTTTTTCCAGTAAAGTGATTATAACGAAACAAATTGTTTGTATTCAAATGTTATGCAACATTTAGATTATAAAAAAAATATGTTTTTGGTTGTTTAATTTACAATTTTGTAAACTTTACTCTTAAATTCCAAACAACAATAACAACGAAATTAAACCTTTATAATAAATAACAATTTTATAGTATTATCCAATTTCAATAATTCTTTAAATTGTTGCAAACTCATAAGGAATTGATGATACAATTTTGGTTCTTACTTTCATTGTAAAATGCCGAAAAATCGGATTTGAACCAGCACCATTTCACACCAGATTTTTGTGATGTAGGGACTCTTAACCATTCGGAAAAGAGTTGCCTCTGATGATACGAATTAATAATTGTAAATCAATCAGAAATTCTGAATTCAATTTGCAAATTAGTTGTAAAATTGAACAAACTATTCAACTAATTCTTTCTGCAAAGTTCTTTTCTCTTCACTCCTCAGAAAGCGAACATTTCTTTGTTGCGTCGCTACACTTTTACGTCATTTAAGGAATCGGGATTTTCCATCCATCGACGGACAGGTTTGCTGAACCCTAAGAGCTCTCAGCAAAACCAGAATGATGCAAATGCGCATCTCGCTTCGTTTTTAACAACCAAAAAGAAATAAGAAAAAAAACGCAAAAGTCGAAGACCCAACATTCCAACTCTGTGCACAGAAACGCTCATACCTTATAGCGCTTAAGCTACAAACCATGTTTTACATCACATAATTACTGCAAAGTTACCTTCCTAATTACAAATTAACCTCAAGGACTTACAGTTTCTTTTTTTTTATTATCTTGACATTTAACTCCAGTTCTATTCATTAAATTATTCGGTGGGTCTAGTCTTTCCAAGGTATACATATGAATATTAAATTCTTGATTTTTTTTTGAAATTTTACTTTGATCTTTTTTTCGTGAAATAACATACAAGAATATATGACAGCTGTCAATTTTATATAATTAAAACACACAATATTATACATCAATAATTGACAGCTGTCAATTGTATATACTGAAAACACACAATATATCAATATATGACAGCTGTCAATTTTATATAATTAAAACACACAATATATGACAGCTGTCAACTAAATGTCATCTTTAATTCAAAAATGGGAGATTGGCGCCATTGTGCTTTGCACAAGCTAAGTGAGTAGTGTGGAGTGGAAAGAAGAAGTACTTCAAAAATGACGTTTGACAAATCCTTTACAAATTTTGTTATTCACTTTCAATTACACTCTGTGATTAATTACGTGCCATTTGACTACGTTTTAATGTAAATAAAAGAAGCTATTGCATGTACTGCAAATGAATGCTTGATTTTAATTTTGTTTACATGAAAAGTTCGAACAAATAGTTGAACAAAACACTGGAAAAGTTCATCGTCTATGATTCACGTTTTTTAAAATTCTTATAAAAGAATTAATTTGTCCAAGGATTTGGACTCGGGTTTCGTAACACTGCAAGAAGGTTACACGTAAATACTAAAGTGATCAAACATATTTATTTTAAGTTATTATTGAACAATCTTTCTTAGTATTTGTTACTGACAGAAATTAAGTAATCTCAGCTTGAAAAACTAGTTACATTTGTAAATGTTTCCTTATACTAACAATAACTTTAATTAATAAATTATTATATCAAGTTATTAATGAAATTCTGATATTAATTAACCTTTCACTTAATACATATTTTCTCAAATTAATTTTTCATTAAATTAACCTTTTTGTATGAAGTGCATTACGAAAACTTTTCTAAAAAATCTATATTTTTTTACATTATCTTAACTACATTTTCAATAATTAAATAATAGTAATTAGGAATGGAAGAAACAAATAACGAAAGAAGTTAATTATCGAGACATAATTAAACTGAACATTATTATTAAATAATTTAAAGGAGAAAAAACAGTGTGATTTATAATGAATAATCAAAAATAATTGCTGTTTTTTATTCTAGATTTAATTTGAGTGCAAAAATATACATGAAACTAATTCTGTGCATGGAAAAAATAGTGTTATTTCTAAAATTAAACGCATTTTATATGTAAATTCAGTCAGTCGTTATATTTTTTCCACCGTTCAATTAATTTAATTGCTTTGAATACTTGTATTATCATAAAAATGTAATAAAACATTAAAATTTGACATATTTGGTTGTCAAAATGTGACGTATGTCAATTCATCCCGACAGCAATTCTCGATGAATTAAAGACGTCATTTAATGTCGACATGTTCAAACTAACATGGTGATACATAATTGATACTTTTGTTGCTTAAATCTTCAATAAAAGTACAGCCATACCTCGCTATACGGCCGCTCATTATACGGCATTTCGCTATAACGGCCCTCTTCAATTAAGGCACGTTTTCGATTTACGGCCTAAAATGTTTCGTTATAACGGCAAAAAACACTTTTTTCCATGTCGATATATCTACATTTTGCCAATCAAAATTTGACATACGAAAACACAGGTTAGGAAGTCAAAATGTGACGTAAGATTGACGTAAATCACTGACAGATGTCACCTAATTTAAACATATTTCAACCAAAATATTTGTACATAATCGAACCTACATAATTGAATGCAAAATTTTACTTATGAAAACACAGGTTAGGTTGTCAAAATATGACGTAAGATTGACGTAAATCACTGACAGACGTCAACGAATTTTCACATATTTTAACCAAATATCTATACATAATTGAATATATTTTTACATAAATCTTCAATAAAAATAAGATGGGTTAGCAAATTTCGTCTTAATTTATGTAAAGTAATTAGATTTTAGTAAGCAAAGTCCTCGAAAGAAACTTGACCCACAAAATAATTCATATAAGAAACAGCTCGGATTTGGTAGACAAATAAATTATCTTTTATTCGTAATTATGCTAATTTCTTAACTAATCGTTATTTAAGACGCCTTTCGATGTTTTGATTATCGATTTATTATAATTGTTCATTGTAATTAGTTTACAATGCATTGAATCAAACTAGTTTAATTCAGTTAATTTTTGAGTAATTTTGTTTATCCAAATTATAAGTTTAAATTATATTTAAACTTATGAAAGTTACGCATAATCAATTATAAAAGAATCATCTTAAATAAACAGCAATTCATTAAATGAAATAAATTTGGAAACTGAATTGAAATTCCGAACGCAGTTTCAGAAACACACAAACTATTGTATAACTCTTTGTGTCACAGCCTCAAATTCCCAACAAACGTGTTCCTACAGCCGAAACTAAGTTATATAACAGATTTTTCTTGCATTCACGTTGAAAATAAAAATGCGGTCGCTCTTGTCCCATATCTTAATAATACAGAAACTCGCGCATAATTGGAGCAATTGGAATCGTGTCAACCGTGTTGATAATTGCTAAAATTGCTAATTGCGAAACTGACTAATGACTTATCAGAATTATGAAATTACATTGAAATGATAATTCCTTTACGTCATTAAATCAGATGGCGCTCGAAATGTGACTTGACATTTCGAAGAATTCCAAACGTCATTTGTCAATGTCATTATTATATTCAATGCAATTAAAAGAAATATTAACGAATTTATTAATTTTCATGAAACAACAATAAAATGTATTGCATCTAGTTTTAAAATATGACTGTCAAAAGTGAAAATATTTTGACAATTTATTTGAATATTTTTAATTGAATATAGTTCAAACAGATTTCTGTCAAAAATGGAAGTATTTTTGACATTTCTTATCATTGGACACATTAAAAAGAACAATAAAATGTATTGTACTTAATTCAATAAGATTGCTGTCAAAAGTTGAAACATTTTTGACAAATTGTATACATTGACACACTAAAAGCATCAATTAAAGTTTCCTGTCAAAAGTGCAAGTATTTTTGACAATTCGTATGCATGGATAAATTAAAAGCAACAATATAACTAATTGTACATAGTCAAAAAAGAAGTCTGTCAAAAGTGGAAGTATTTTTGACAATTTGCATACATTGACATACTAAAAGCAACAATAAAAGTTTTCTGTCAAAAATGGATGTATTTTTGACAGTTTTTATGCTTTGACACACATAAAGCAACAATAAGTATTGTACTTAATTCAATAAAATTACTGTCAAAAGTTGAAGCATTTTTGACAAATTGTATAAATTAACACACTAAAAGCATCAGTAAAAGTTTCCTGTCAAAAGTGGAAGTATTTTTGACAATTTGTATGCATGGATAAACTAAAAGCAACAATATAACTAATTGTACACAGTCAAAAAAGATGTCTGTCAAAAGTGGAAGTATTTTTGACAATTTGCATACATTGACATACTAAAAGCAACAATAAAAGTTTTCTGTCAAAAATGGATGTATTTTGGACAGTTTTTATGCTTTGACACACATAAACACATAAAGCAACAATAAGTATTGTACTTAATTCAATAAGATTACTGTCAAAAGTTGAAGCATTTTTGACAAATTATATACATTGACATACTAAAAGTATCAATTAAAGTTTCCTGTCAAAAGTGGAAGTATTTTTGACAATTTGTATGCATGGATAAATTAAAAGCAACAATATAACTAATTGTACATAGTTAAAAAAGATGTCTGTCAAAAGTGGAAGTATTTTTGACAATTTGCAAACATTGACATACTAAAAGCAACAATAAAAGTTTCTTGTCAAAAATGGAAGTATTCTGGCAAATTATTTCCTACTTTGTACTGGAAACGTGAAAATATATTTTCAGTATTAATTACTTCAAAACCTCATTATAATTACGTGAATCGTGATAACCTTTCAAATTATTGATATTTAACAATTTGTAAAAGAAGAACAGGAAATCCAAAAGATTGAGAAACGGCACGACTCGAAGCAAAAATGATTACTTAACAAAAAGCAAACTAAATAGAACAGATCCAATCAAATTGACTACAATTTGTGCAACTGCAACGTCTATTGTTGGGAATGCAGTTGCACAATTTGCGCAAATCACAGGGCATAACCAATTTATTACTTCCAACGTGTACGCTATATAAAGAAATAATAACACTTGAGACCTGCACCCAAAGTGCGTAATACCTGTTTTGCAAAGTACAAATTTGTTATTGTCGTGTCGAAATGTGTCTACGAAAGGCAATTGTCTGTATACAGCATAAATTTCGTTGCGTTTCAAATTAAATCACGTCCTAATTAAAACTACTCTTTGTTTGAATCGCATTCAATCTTGCGTTTTTCTCTTTTGTTAGAGTAAAAAGAGATGCAGAACTTCGAAAAAAAAGACACAGAACTTCGAAATAAAAGAGACGTGTTAAGGTATTTCCGAACGTCGAAGGTGTCAAAGAATAAAGCAAACAAATGCGTCAAGGACGTCTACGAAAACACAGCAAGTAGCCTTAATTTGTTTGGGTTTCAACAGTATTAGAAATCATTTAAATTTTGCTTTAAAATTGCTATTTTATGTATACTTTTTGCATTATTTAAATAACATGATTGTTATACTTTTGCTATTATTGCTATTTTCTGCATTGTTAGAGTTGAACAAAATAAAATTTAGTGTAAATTGAAGAATTCTTTAACAATTCAATGAAATAAACTTGATTGTACTTGTACATTGACCAATTATGTGCAAAAATATGTAAGTAAATTGGCAATTAATTGCGATGCGTTGGAATGCAATTAAATGCAGCATAAAAGTTCGTAATTTGAGGCATTGCAAACGAATTTCCACGTGCGTTTCTATTCAAGTGTAACTTTCACCGAAATTCGATGATTATGACGACCATTTTTGTGACATAATCCGGCCGTTTCACGACGTTTGCACAATTCCTGTACACAAGAATAAAACCAACCAAGAAAAAAGAAAATCATGTTTGCCAAATGCTTGAAATCGATACAAAAAAAGAACAATCATAACTTCTTAAAATTGACAATAATTGATTATTTCCTGTTTTGAAACTTAAAGAACAATAACTTCTTAAAATCGAATTTAGAAATAATTAATTAGAAATTTCTTGGTTTTAATACAATAGTCAGAACAAATTATAACTTAATAAAGAATTTGACGATAATTGACTAGAATTAACTGGTTTGAATCGAATAGAAAAGACAAATTACAACAAAATTTAGTTGAAAAAATGAATAAAATTGAACAATAATTGATAAGAAATTGATTGATTGTATCGAATAGAAGAATCAAATTGGAAAAAATCATAACTTCTTTAGAATTTAACAACAAATTTTCAGGTTTGAGAATAATCAAATTACAACAAATAACTTCTTAAAATATAATTTAACAATGTTTAACTAGAAATTTTCTGGTTTTAATCCAAATTAGAGTGGTGCCTCGATATACGAGTGCCCTAATATATAAGTGTTTTGAGATACGAGCCGCTGAGCGAGCGATATTTTGCTTTGAGATGAGAGCAAGATTTGAGATACGAGGAATGGCTGCACACGACACCAACAGTTTCTCCCACCTCAGACTAATTGCTTTGAGATACGAGCAATTTGACATACGAGCAAGGTTATGGAACGAATTAAACTCGTATGTCGAGGTACCACTGTACAACGAAATATCAATTGTAAAAGAAAGCATTGATTTTCGATTATTCTTGTTAAATATTTAATAATATCATTGGATTAGCATAGAAATCTCGTTTGTTATTCATAAATGCAATCGACACTAATCTATTCAATTAGTCGTAATGCTAATATCCAGTATAAATTGTTAATAATTCCGCACGCAATGATCGTAATTGTACAAATTACTGTTTGGATTATAATTTGTAATTATAGCTAAGATTAACAGATTTATAGTGATTTAATTCCATTGCTGATCGTATTAGCAATTTACAATTTTACTGAATATCTAGGTATTTGTTGCCCTTTTTCTGAAAACGAGATATTTCAATGTTCTGAAGCTGTGTTTAGGGACAACGTGACGTATAAATACTACTACTATAATACTATTACTTAATACATCTATAATTCCTATACTAATCTAAACCTAATTGAATCTTAATTAACTTAATATGTTTCACTGAATGTCTTCCAACGTGCCCTCTTATTATGACATTTCAATGTTCTGAAGCTGTGTTTAGGGATAACGTGACGTATAAATACTACTACTACAATACTATTACTTAATACAACTATAATTTCCATACCTAATTGAATCTTAATTAACTGAATATGTTTCTAAACTTTTAATGATTGTGAACTCAACAAATGAAAACGTAGAAAAATACCAAAGTTCGATTCTATTTTTATGTGGAATCGATTATGTAACAATTGTTCATAGGTAGATCAGCTGTTGACCCACTTTATCAAACCGACGGAAAAGATTGGATGAGACGTGGGCGCGTCTCGCCGTCTTTGGTCTTACTACGTGTTGCAATTGTTATGAAAGTGAATTTGTTTTGAAGAGGGGGAGGAAGAAAAAACGGAGCCCAAGGAACACATAAATCCGTGCTTCGGAGGAGGAGGAGGAGGAGGAAAGTGTATGGGGCAAGACCAAGATCGCTTCGCGCTCCGAAGATTTCAAGTTCAAGTACGCCGATGATGGTTGGCCGTTACGCAACAGCTTCGAGGCGATTTGGTGGAAGTACGCCGAAGAGAGAAGTGTGTCAAACGAAAGTGAAACACTTTTTGCTAGATGTAGTAAACTTCACTTCCAGATGAAGAAAATGCGGCGGCTCTCGAGTTTTGTTACGTAAACGCGCCGCTTGCAAAGAGTTATCTCCTCCCGTTGCGGCTCGAATTCTCTACAATTAAAACAAATGATAGAAAATTCAGATCAGGAAAAGTCTTACCTACTTAAGATAAACATGAAATTACATTAACAATTGATTCACCACAAAATAGCTGAAGATAATTTGTTAGGTTACACTGAATTTAAAATAGTATACGATTATTTTTTTTTAACTTTACATTGAAAATTTGATTTTTGTAGATTGCAAAACAATTTAGTTAAATTGTAACTTTCCCGACATTAGAATTCCCGTTAATCATTTGCCCGACGCTCGAATTCCCGACATCCGTTAGTCCGACTGTATTAAATTCCCGTCATCCCTTATCCCGACTGTATCAAATTCCCGACATCCGTTTTCCCGGCTATATCAAAGTCCCTACATCCATTATCTCGACATTCGTTATCGCGAACATTTTATTAGATTTTGGATGTTGTGCAACAATGTTGGTAAACAGTGACAACACTTTACACTGCGTCTCTTAAACAGACTTCAATACAGTCGGGCTGGTGAGTGTCGGGCAAATGAAGTAGACCCAAATTGTAAATAAACAAAACAAGTTAAGTTGTACTGAGTTTAAGATAGTTTACGATTATTTTTTTTAAGTATTTTAATTGAAAATTAACTTAAAGTTATTTAGAAATAATTAAACAACTTAGAAATAAGTAACTTTGTAAATAGTTTAATTTAGTTCTAAATAATCATATTATACGCAGAATGGGCTCAGTCAGCTTAATTTGACCAAGAAAGATGTTTAAATACAATTTTAATTATCATGAAATTTAATTAATCGAATCCCTTAGTTAAACCTTATACTTTTCGAAATACTACTAAATGAAAATAGTAATTAAAACATCTTTAACTGATTGAAATACTACAGTTTTTTTTTCCACTGAAATCACTCAATCATTGTATAGCTGACTTATTTTCTAATTCAGTCAATGTAATTTATAGTTACAAGTTAATTATAGAATTGATTGCTCGTTAATTAATCACGGCCCGATCTTTGGAACGTTTCTAAGGAAAAATCAAAAGGACAAATAAAAGTCCCGCAATTAGGGAGAACGGCACAACCACATGTTTTCCTACATTTTCAATTGGAAACAAATGCAAATGCGCAAGTGTTTTTCTGTTGTTGTTTAACTATTATTTCAATAACATCGAGCAGCGTTTGACATGGATAAAATTATAACGTGTAAGGTCGTCCGGCATCAGATAAATACAAGAAAAATTCGCGCTAAGTGCGTATTTTTTCTCCATGTATTTTAATGTCTGCATTAGCGAAACCTTGAGTGAAAAATCGTCTTCGTTTTATTAGCTAAGTGTAAAAATGCACTTGCCTTTTTTTATGAATGAAGTTAAGTGATGATTCGTAACTTTTAAGCTATTTTTATAACATTTAAAAGTTTATATCAAACATTTAGGATTAATTACAAAAAATATCTGAAAGTTACCAATAGATTTCTTAGGGCAAACAAGTGGTCAATAGCCCTTAAATTTAATTACATAATTGAATTATGAACAAACTCTTTTGTATTTCATGTATGGTTTGAAGGTCCATCTAAGCTGCGGTCAGCGTTTAGATGCGACGATAATTTAATTTACATCGGAATGCACTTGTCTCTGAAGGATTTAAGGAAATGCTTGTGCTTTGAATTTCGATTGCAACAATTATGCAAGATTCTTGCAAAAATCACTCGTTATTATCTAAAATCGATTTGGAATTGACTCATCGCATCTGACGTTTTGAGGAGAAAATTAATTGTCACGTAATTTAGCCAGTTTATTGTTGAAAACAAATAATAGATAAATGTTCAAGTTCGTGCTGTCCATTCTAATTTTTAAACTTTGCTTCACTTAATTAAAACGCAGTAAAGTTTATGTTTTTAATGATTGTAACCTTGATGTATATATTACTTTATTTTTGGAATAAATCCAGTCTATATTTTAGTTCAATTTTGATCAACATCTGAACAATTTTTTAAAGTAATTAGTTTGATGATTTGTACTAATTAATGATGAATTGCAATCATATTTGAAAATTAATGTATATTACTGTATTTTGGAATAAAACCAATCGATATTTTAGTGAAATTAGTTCAATTTTGATGAACTTCCGAACTATTTTTGAAGCAATTAGTTTGATTAGATGTATTAATTAATTATCAATTGTAGTAATATTTGAAAATTAATGTATATTACTGTATTTTGGAATAAAACCAATCGATATTTTAGTCAAATTAGTTCAATTTTGATGAACATCCGAACTATTTTTCAAGTAATTAGTTTGATGATTTGTGCTAATTAATGATCAATTTGCAACCATTTTTGAAAATTAATGTATATTACTGTATTTTGGAATAAATCCAATCGATATTTTAGTGAAATTAGTTCAATTTTGATGAACATCCAAATTATTTTTGAAGAAATTAGTTTGATTATATGTATTAATTAATTATCAATTGCAGTAATATTTTAAAATTAGTGTATATTCCTATATTTTTGGAACAAATCCAATCAATATTTTAGTGAAAGTAGTTCAATTTTAATCAACCTATGACTACACAACCTGAGCTACTTTTGAAGTAATGTCAAGTTACGTTTAAAATATTATAGATTTACTACTACTGTTAATAAAAAAAACTACTACTTTGTATGAAAACTTTGATTCACTAAACTAATAACCGTTTTCTATACTATTAACAGTATTGCAAATGTGATCTAAAGCTATTGTAGTATTATAATGATACAATTAACACTTTACTGAAATTTGATACAAAAACTTTGATTGCAAAATTTCTATCTGTCATCTTTAAGTAATGTCATGTTTGTATTGTTTTCAGGCTGAAACATGGCAGAGGGAGGTGTTTCTCATGATTTGGAGATGCGACGACGGCAGCTCGCCAATCGACAGATGTCGACATTGGCCAGCAGGAAGCAACACGCGGTGTGCGTCCGAAGGGCCCACAAACATTACGGAACCACAAAGAATCCGGCCGTGATCCTCGACGGTCTAAACATGACAGTACCAAAGGGCTCAATTTACGGCCTACTTGGAGCTTCCGGATGCGGAAAGACCACTTTGCTCAGCTGCATCGTCGGCAGGAAACGCTTGAACTCTGGAGAAATCTGGGTCTTGGGTGGAACTCCTGGATCGAAGGGCAGCGGCGTTCCGGGTCCCAGGATTGGGTACATGCCTCAGGAGATCGCCCTTTACGGCGAGTTTACCATCAGGGAGACGATGCTGTACTTCGGGTGGATCAGCGATATGACCACGCAGGAGATCGATGAGAGGTTGACCTTCCTTCTGCAATTCCTCATGTTGCCTGGTCCGGATAGACAAGTTAAGACCCTCAGCGGTGGTCAACAGCGAAGGGTTTCTTTGTCGGCAGCTTTACTCCACGAGCCGGAACTGCTGATTCTCGATGAACCTACCGTTGGGGTTGATCCGATGTTGAGGCAGAATATCTGGGACCATTTGTTGCATATCACCAAAGGCGGAAGGACGACTGTCATTATTACTACGCACTACATCGACGAGACACGGCAAGCCCACATGGTAAGTTGGGAAAGATATTTGAGTCACGCACTGGAACCTGTTGCAAACAAAGAGCATTGTTTGAATTACAAGAAAATTGGGTTTTTACCTCATGCGTATTTGAAGAGTAAACATATTCTGACACTTAACATTAATTTCCCAAACAGATTTGAACTAAATGTTCCAGTTCAAATATTACATCAATAATTGCAAACTTCGAACTTCATTGATTTCATAATATTTTCAAATGTTTATGAAAGAAGTGTAGAAAAAAATATAGTAGTTCCACAAGGCAATGTTCTAGGTCTTATTATTAGTATTTTCAGTAAAACTAGTAATGCATTTAGCAAACATTGAATCAGTCAACAATCCTAATGCCCACATATTTGCCTTCAGCAAACCCAATGCTATTGATTTATGACTAATTGAAGTTTATAGTTTAACTAATTGTATGCACCTATTGCTCATCACCATTGTAGAATCAATTACGTAAATGAAAAATTCCGAATATTTGCTAATGCATTATTTCTTACATAAAGTAATTCTTTCTTACAATTAACATATTAAACGACATAGAAACTGAATAACCTTTAATTTTTATAATGCCCAAAGCTTATCATTTATTTTACACAACAGTCGGAATAATTTTAAGTGCAATTTGCGATTTATTTTTAGACTCGAATTAAATGGCAACAAAAAAATAATAAGACAGTTAACACGTGCGCTTGTAACCGATTTTTAGCTGAAACACATGATTTGCACTGGTATTTATAGACTCATTAACCTTTGACTGCCCGATGGCCTTAGATTTGTAATTATTGTGTGACGATACGAAAAAAAGGCTGTCCGCACAAATTGATTAATCATCGGACGTGACCCACTGCATTTTAATTGCATTCTCACAATGATGATTTATTGCTGAAACGCGGAAGAATATCTTTAAAACACGAAAATTATATAAATTTTCATGTGAGAATTAAAGAAAATATCTATGCAAATGCGTTATGTAATAAGTCTTATTTAGGTTTAAGACCAAAGTTCATAAGTCATTTCAATTCAATACTTCTTTACATTACTTCTCTTGTTCTACTGATTGCTACTAATTACAAAAATTTATAATTAACAACATTCTGATAATTGGTTGCATTTTTAGAAGTGTTAAATTAATAATTAAAAATCCTATCTTTGTAAGAATAAACTTCTTTACGTTACTTCTCTTGTTTCTACTGATTACAACTAATTTTTATAATTAATAATAATAAACATAACTTATTATATTCTTTGATAATTAGCTTTTTTAGAAATATTAAATTATTAATTAATTTGTTCCATTAAATATAACTTCTAACAAAACTTGTAATGTTTAACTTTCCTAAGAATTTATAACTTTAATTAAATGATAGAATAAAAATTGCAACGAAAATTCATTAAGAAACATTTCCTATTGAAATGAAAAGAAAATTGCAAAGTAATCCACGCGTTCGAATTAATTGAATGTTTCAACGTTTAATTGATAATTTTATAATGATAGATTGAGTCTAGAGAAAATTCTCGTTGCTTCAATAACAAAGCAATTTGCATTTGCTGTTTTTTTCCTTGTTCATTGAAATAGTTTACTTCCTTCTATTTTGGTCTTATTGTTAGAAATAGATTTTAAAGTGTTTAATTAAAATACAATGACTGAACGTAACACTTTCTTGATTAGAAATGAATTAAGGATTGAATTAAATCAATATTATTAGTTAGCCATTTGATTACAATACAATAAATCAATTAATTAATGTAATTTTTGTAAACTAATCGTTACTTGCGAAGTAACTTGTCATGTATTGCGTATTAGAAGTGAATTAAGTATCTGATTCTGATTTGTTAGTTATTTGAATAAACCAATTAATTTCTGTTACAATTATAAGCTACTCGTTACTTTTGAAGTAATTTGTCATGTATTAGTACTTAATTAAGGATATTATTCGAAAATAGTTATTAGAATACAGTAAAATATTACTTCAATTCAATTTATACTTGTAAGTTACTTGCCATGTATGAACTTAGTATTATAACGTACAATGGGAAATCTATTACAATTTGATTTTTATTTGTTATAGATTGGATTGATGCGTGGTGGTTATTTGTTGGCCGAAGAATCGCCGGAACGCCTGGTGCAACATTACCATGCTCAATCGTTGGAGGATGTTTTCCTCAAACTATCTGTCATCCAGAATATGGGCAAAACCAGACGCAGCTCTATAGCTTTGGAGGTGACAACGGCTATTACTGTGCCGAGTGGCGTGATCAACGAGGCCATCGTCGTAGATGATGAACCTGGTGAGATCTCAGGAGAGTTCGGAGACAACGTGTCGATGTCTTCGCGCGGAGGAAGAATATCCATAGCCCCCGATGACCCAGAGTACGCACCACCCGAAATCCCACCCCCAGAAGAGGGCGACAAATGGACTTGCATGGATTACCTGAAATTCGCTAAAGCCAGCCATCTGAAGACGCTGATCTGGAAGAACTTCCTCTGGATGTGGAGGAACTACCCGGTCATGCTGTTCATCACCGTTCTACCAGTAGTCCAAACCGTACTCTTCTGCTTATCCATCGGCCACGACCCCCAAAACTTGCCAATTTCCGTTATGAACTACGAACTGGACGATGGTGAAATCTGCATGAGCAACATCACATGCAGCAGCACACGACTCAGCTGTAACTACCTGAAATATCTAGAAGATCGAACGTTGCAAGTGGTAAGTTCATAATAAAAATAACAATTATAAATACATACAATTTATTGTTTTCTTCTTAAATTCTAGACCTACTGTGATTCAGCCGATGCAGCAAAGAAACATGTCGAAGATGGCAACTCCTGGGCTGCTCTCGTCTTCCAATCCAACTTCTCTGATTCCTTGAGATCCAGGATATTTAATGGCAGGAGAGTTTCACCCGAAGACGTGATGAATTCTGAAGTTTCCGTCTTTCAGGATATTTCAAGTAAGAAATCAATAAACTCCTGCAAGTATAATATATATAATACTGTTTTTTTTTTCAGATGAAAACATTGGATCGTTTTTGAAGCGCGATTTATACTTCAGCTTCGAGGACTTCTTCAGAGCTTATTTGACTTCGTGCGACATCAACGATAAGATCGGATCGATTCCCATCAGATTCAACGAACCCATCTACGGCTACAAGAGGCCTAACTTCACGGACTTCGCGGCTCCTGGCGTTATCATCACCATCGTGTTCTTCTTGTCCGTAGCTTTAACCTGCGGCGCTATGCTTCTGGAGAGGAACGAGGGCATTCTCGAAAGGTCTTTGGTCAACGGCATCACCAGCGTCGAGCTGCTCTTCGCCCACGTTGTGACCCAGTTCACGGTCATGGCAGGTCAGACCATCATGGTCGTGGTCGTAACTTTCGCCGTCTTCGACATCACCATGAAGGGTCCTGCTTCCCTCACCGTCATCATGACCGGCCTCACAGGTCTTTGCGGCATGTGCTTCGGCTTCGTCGTGGCAACAATCTGCGACAACGAGAGGACAGCCACGTATCTATCTCTTGGTAGCTTCCTTCCCATTGTCATGCTGTGCGGCATCATCTGGCCCATCGAAGGCATGCACTACAGCCTTCAGACAATAGCCTACGTCCTTCCTCTCACCAAATGCACGGAAAGTCTCAGGTACATCCTGGCCAAGGGCTGGACCATAGATTACCCAGAAGTGTACACGGGCTTCATCAGCATCACCGCCTGGATCTTCTTCTTCCTCATCCTCAGTATCCTTCTGCTCAAGTTCAAGAAGGGCTGAGTCCTGATTCCTCGAGTCTACGTTATTGTTGCCTTTCTGTGTAAATAATTCAATTTTTATTTTTAGTATTAATAGATTAGGTCGATAGCATAGTTTGATTTTTGTTTATTTGTATGAACCTCACGATGTTACGTTCACCAAAGTACTTATATTCATGTCTTTTTGTTGATGTTCTTATTGTTGTAATATTATTTTGTGTGGGCATTTCATAATAGGTAACTCTTTCTATATATCCATATAGAAATAGCATGGTTGAATGAAGTGGATAAATTTATTTTTTAATTATTTAATTCAGTTTTGGCTGTGGAGTTATTTTTTTATAATAAAATCGTAGCAAAATATCACAAGATTTTCTCGTTCCCTACACATTTGTTAATCAATGTAGCTAACAAAATTATTGTTCGCATGAGATTTTCCCTTTCAAAGTGTAACTTCGTTCGGAGATGAAATTACATAATAAATCCTCATTAATAAAAAGAAAAATTAGATCAAATTAATTAGTTAAAGCTTCAATTACTTGAAAAGTAATTAATTTTCATTAATATCTTTGGAGACATCAGTGTGTATGAAATTATTCAAAATATATCAATTTTAATTAAATAATTACATTTTATTATATGCAACACACATATCACTTTACAAATATTTTCATCAAAAAGTCTAGAAATAACAAAAAACTAATTGGAAATAATTATTATACGAAAACAATTAGTTAAAATTACGAAACAATTATACATGTTAAAAATTAGTATTATATAAGTCATGAAATGTAATCAAAATAGAAATATATCATAGGCAATACACGTATCATCTTTGAACATATTGAAGAAATTTGAATAATTTTAGATATTCTCCAAAGATTCATTACATAATACTAGATAATTACGTAAATCCATGTAACGTAATTAATATTATTAGTATTTGCATCTTAAACAGTAAAAACTTCTTGAATTAAGTTGAAATTATAAAACTTAAAAATTGTGATATAGAATAAAAGTAAACTTACATAAATATAAGTAATTCAATGATTAAAATACACTTCTTGTGGAAACTGAATATAAAACTTTTCAGATATAATTTTTAAATGCTTTTAACAAAATAACAACATGATTTTGTTTTGGTAACCAAGTTACATCAGGATCAAACAGCTTTGATTTTAAGTTATTTAACAATTAGAACTTTGTAAAATAATAACAAATTACATAATACTATGTTTATAATATATTTCTTTTAGAATTGAATCGAAATATTCTCAGTAGTAATTTGTAACTGTTTTTGACATAACATGGTTTTGTTCTGGTAACTTACATAAAATTCAACCAACTTTGATTTAGAGTTCTTATACGATAAAAAATTTCTTCAATTTAATTTATTATGATATAACTTAAAAAATGTAAATAGAAACAAAATTGCATAAATTTATGTTTATAATATACTTCTTGTGGAAACTGAATGGAAATTTCCTCAACTGAAATTTGTAAGTTTACAACACAATAATATATTGTTTTGGTAACTAAATTACATAAGATGACTTTGTTTCGTTAACTAAGTTACATAAGATTCAACATACGTTGACTAAATGTTTTATTTTCATTATATACAAAATTGATGTGATACACGAGAAAAATGAAAAGTATGGTTAGAAAATAATTATTTAATACATAAATTTAATTTTCTTATAATTACGTCTTCCTTGGCTTAAAATTACATCAGTATATTCAAATGTACATTAAAAACGCAGGATAAACCCCAACCATCAAATCACACATCCTTAACTCTTGTGATGGGACAATATATTAAAAATCTCCTCGTTGCAAGCCTTCTTCTTCTTCTTCGACTTCTTCTTGCTGGGTTTTGGAACAACAGCCCTCGAAGCGTCCAGTTTCGAAGCGACGTCTTTATCAAGATTGATTTTCTCTTCATACTTCACACCGATCAAAGAATGCCTCTGCTTAATCAGACCACTTGGAAACTCCGTAATCATGTTTTCCTTCAGCTTGGATACGAAATTCTTAACATCCTCCTCCTCGTATTTCTGGTCAAGCATAAAACTACCGGACGTCTGAACGATCCGCATGTCCAGACCATCCGATTTCTTCGCAAACAAATTCATTTTAGGCGCATTGTTCGCATCGAAATTAACTTCAATCGTTTCACCATCAACATTCAATAAACTTCTCTCCTTGAATGCTAGTTTAAATCCAATCAACGAATGCGGATCCAACTTCTTCGACAATTTTAAACAGTACACCTCATCATCTGATGAGAGATCCTCATCGAAATCAAATAAACCATTCACGTCAGCACACTCCCAACCTTCAGGTAATTCACTGACATCCTCCTCGGCTCTATCTACAAAATCCGGCTCATCCTTAATCTTGTCCGACACCTCCATTTTCATCTTCTTCGCCGCCACTGGACATTCAAGCTGTTTGCTTTTCCTCTTGCCCGACTTCTTGTGTGTGTCATTGTTATTAAGACCACCTTCTTTCACCTCTACCACTTCATCCTCCACTTTTATCTGCACCTCGGAATCCTAAAAACAGAAGAAAACATTTCATTCAGTATTTGTTTACAACAGTTCTCCTTGGCGACAAGGGTGTAATTTAGCAATTCAGGCCTCTCGAGTGACTGAGAGCTTAATGGTGTGGTATTATCGTTGGAATTGTGCAATTTTCATTAAACAAAATGATGTGAACTAATTAAGGTTGTACCCACGTTTAGTTTGCTTTTGTCGCTCTTCTTCGATTTCTTCTTCTTCTTCTTGGGTTCCTCCATTTTCCTGGACGATGACAAATAACTGGTTGGCCAAAAACGACGTTCACTGCAGCACTTTCAGGTCGAACTCAACTCCACTCGACTCATAATTCCTGAAAACCTTTTTGTTGTTGACTGCTTTTCAGCAGCACCAAACTTTTGAATCGCTCCACGTGATTATAGGTTATGTTTGTGCAGGATGACCAACAGCACCGAAGATGTGCGTTGGCATTACTTAAATTTAAATATTTAAATCTTCTCAATGCATTTATAAACTTTTAATAAGCTTATTTTGAAACCATTTAATTAATTAAAATCAATCCTAATTAACGAAATACAGCTTCTAGCTCATAATTACAAGTAGATCTAAAGGAATAAGCAAACCTAGACGATTTAAAACATTGAAAATATTTAAGTTAGTTTTATGCATGAATTAACAATTTCGTTTACAATTTATTAAGTTTGTTATCTTACATTAACAATAAAATTAACATCAATTATGTAAATGCTGTCAACTTGGAATATATTTACACTTTGAACTTTGCTTTATAAATTATTGGGAATTATTTTGTAAGGAAATGTACGTGATGATAATGATTATGTAACTAAACAAACACATGTTTCCTGTTGATAAAATTTTTAAATTTTATTATTGTTTTAATCACTTTTGTATTATATAAAACAAGAGTTATGTTATGGATTGATAAAATTACACAAATAATTGATAATATTTTTTTCCCACAAATGTGTTGTATTCTTGTTTCAACATCATGTAAATCATCGCGTTTTCCTCTCTTGCATTATGTGAAACCATTAAGTTTTTGCGGTTTGATAAATTTAGATAAACAATTGAAAATTGTTTCCCATAGAAGTCGTCTATTATTTTATTAGGAGATTGACCTCATCATCCGATCAAGAAGTCTCGGTTGGAAGTTCTTGCGTTGCCCATTGGGCCTCATCTCCACGGGTTATTTGCTCCGTAGACGCGAGAGGCCCCCATTATCTTCTCGTTACACTTGCTCAATTTGCGTGCATGCATGCAGGATGCATCTATTTTTAGCTCCCAACTTCTCCTCTCAAACGCACACAATGGACACTCCGAAATTCATTTCGAAATAATTATAAAGTTCAATGAATTCTCCATCAAACCTTCTTCTATTAACAAACTTTTCATATAACAATTATCAAGTAAAGTCAATTAATAATTTAAATATCACATTTTTTGTATGCTTTTAAGTTTTGTTGAATTACACAAGATAATTAAGTAATCGAAAATGTAAATTAAATACAAAACTGAGAAGTTTCCAATGAACCCTTTGTTAAACGTGTGGTATAACTTATTTTCTTGTGAAAAGCTGCTAAATTTGTTCGTTCATTATGAACGAAATCGCCTTGAAACAATGAGAAAGTTCAATGAATTCATCCTAACACATAAAAGCCTCTTTTATCAAGTCTATTTTCATATAATAATTATTAAGTAATAATTAAAATATCATGTTTTTTTAAATATCATGTTCTATTTAATTACTCAATACTAGATAAGATAATTAGGTAATCAAATTTGAAAATTAAAGAAAAAACTTTGGCCTTTCTGAGGAATCTATGATGAAACTTGTAATAATTCTTTGTTTGCTGTGAAATGCAAGTAAATTAAATGTTATAACCACATAAACATCATCGAATATATAAATATGGGTATCGAATCCATTGAAACATGAATGGGAAAAGCAAGGTTTTTGAGGTCGTGTGGGGCAGGTCAGAATTCAACCGTGAACTGAACAGGATCGTATTGCATATGCAAATGACAACAACAACAAGAACCGGAAGTGACAGGTGAGAAGAAGAAGAAGAAGAAGTGGAAAACCGTTTACAATTCCACCAATGTCATCTTATAATGCGTGGAGTCAACAGATGTTTGTCTTCGCTTAGCGACGAGGAAAACAAAAGATTGCGATTGGTGACATAGCTCACATTGTTTTTTTTGTAGTTTAAACCTTAACTTTTGACTGGATATACCTAATAGTTTTCATAATCTCCAATAGGTTTTGGTGTTAATAAAGGGAGAGTATTGTAAAATTTGTGTACAACTTTAAGTAACTGCAATATTTAGCTTAAGTAAGATGTTGTTTAATTTGAAGTAATTTTAATGCAAGTAATAAATTTGTTTGGTATAATTGCAATTTATTGTACATCCTTGAGTATACACGAAAATGGGTGTAGAAGAGTGTCTTAAAAGCTGAAACGCGATGTACGTAAAGTAATTACTCTAAAAGCTATAAGTACTAAGTAAATTATTTACAGAGCGATGTGCAGTGCATGTCACGTCTAAAAATAAGCTTTGGAAAATGAACGAAACCAGAGGCGGGTTTCCTTTTCGCGAAACGCACTGAACGTTTCCATAGAAATAATACGAATTAAGAAAGAATAACTATATCAATATAAATGTGAACATGAATTATCAGGAAAATCGAGTATCTTTATATATTGTAGATTTTCTCAGTTACCAAGTGAAGACAATGCTTTCATTTTGACAAGAATTTACTATAACACAGTAACAAATTACAGCCAACAGGCTCAAGACAGTGCAATAAATTAATATGCGTTACATTCCCCAACTATCCTAGTTTCAGAAACATCTCTTGGGTCATTTCTAGCTATTATAGTCTTCGAGAAAATCGCTAAAATATGAAGACACTGGTTTTCGCACGTAAATTTTTCATTTCTTCAACTTTGATAGCGAATTACAGCCAAACGGCTCAAGACACAAGAATAAATGGATATACGTTACATTGCTCAAATATCCAAGTTTTATATGCATGTTTTAGATCCATTCTATCTATTATGGTTTTAGAGAAAATCGCTAAAATGTGAAGACACTGGTTTTTCCCACGTTAATTTTTCATTTCTTCAACTTTGACAGCAAATTCCAGTCAAACTGCTCAAGACACAAGAATAAATTGATATGCGTTACATTCCTCAAATATCCAAGTTTCATATGCATCTTTTAGATCCATTCTATCTATTATGGTTTTCGAGAAAATCGCTAAAATGTGAAGACACTGGTTTTTCGCACGTTAATTTTTCATTTCTTCAAATTGGACAGCGAATTGCAGCCAAACCGCTCAAGACACAAGAATAAATTGATATGCGTTACATTCCTTAACTATCCAAGTTCCATAATCATCTTTCGTGTCAATTCTATTACGGTTGCCAACCGCTGGTTTAGCAGAAATCAAGTTTTGAGCAGACAGAATAAGTGCGGTAATTAAATGTAGAAAAGCGAATAAAAACGAGGTCTGCATAAATTAAGCAATAAAATGAAGGGTTAGGGGTTTGTGGAATGGACACGAAAGGGGTGTACGTGTAAATGGAAAAACAAAAGTAATGACCGTAAAGACGAAAAGTCGCGCGAGAGGGCAATTTCGTGCGGAATTCGCAGAACCGGTGATTCCTCCCTTATGCTCACCCTTTCGACGTCGGACCGTGTTTTATTTTTGTCTGCAGATTGTTTTGCTTTCCATCATTGCTCCCTGATTCCCGTCTCCAAGTCGCATATTAAAAATTCCAGACCATCTCTCCTCCACAAAAACTCTTAGAAATTCTTATTTTTTTTATACATTTAATGAACAATTTTGTATTTGTACAAGGATGTACGAAGAGCAGACATAATTCAATACTTCCTACGTCTCATTTTACTCATTCCTTTGTTGGAAATTTATTTAAATATGAAGTTAGTTTACATATTCAAGATGGAACGTACCAATTTTTCAAGAATTTCTAACAAATATTTAATAAAAAAGCATATAACATTTGTTTTAAACAGAATTAGTTATGAATTTATATACTTTACAATACCTAATCCAATCTTCAACTTAACTTAACGTATCTTAAGATTTAAACAAGTTTTAGTTCTTTTTTTTATATATGTAACTTAACTTTACAACTTACATGTTAAAGTCTATTACTTAAATGTCTTAACGTTTAAATATTTTAGCATAATTCAACTGGTTTTATTCATTTCTTTATCAAATTTGCATATTTAATCCAACATTTGCACAAATATCTATGGATAATTCATACATAGTTTTCTATTGTTTCCAATTTGAGCTCGAAGACCTAATTGGATTGAATACGCAATAAAAACTACATTTATTTGCGTTTTACAAGGGATAATTAGTTCATTTGATTTGCATGTCTTGTTTCTCGTATCACAAATACAAATCCGCAAGAAAACTAGTCTTGAATACTAAACAATAACAAACAAATTGCATCGGTCACGTTCGTCGCGTATTTACACTTCGTTGCTATGGAGAATGTTGCTTTTCAGTCTGAAAGGTTGTGAATTCAGGGAGCAACGAGAATCTGGAAAAAATCGAGTGTTTTTGAAATCTAAACTGATGTAGTTAAATTTCATTATTTGCTATGTTTATGTTAACAGTTTTACTAATGGTAGTTTTTTTTTAATTACCATCACTATACACTTTGTTATAGTAATTTTATTCATATTTTAAGTTATAATTTTACCATGAAATCATAATTTTAAGTGATTTTAATATATAAATTATTATATTATTACTTACTTGATTATATAATATTTTATTTAATAACTCAAATAACGTAAATTCGTTCCTGTTGTTTCTTGATGAAATTGGTGTTTTTTTTTAAATAATATTACGTAATTTTTAATGCAATTGTTTAATTATTGTTACTCTTTTGTCTATTTTGAGAAACACATTCATATTCGTGCAGGTGTTCACTCCTTATCTCACAGAGATAATTTATGCATGCGATAAGAAAACAGTTGCAAAATGCAGGTGTTCACTCCTTATATGGAAGTTGTTTACGAGTTCAGTGCAGGTGTTCACTCCTTATATGGAGATTGTTTACGCATCCACTGCAGGTGTTCACTCCTTATCTCACAGAGATAATTTATTCATGCGATTAGAAAACAGTTGCAGAGTGCAGGTGTTCACTCCTTATATGGAAGTTGTTTACGACTTCAGTGCAGGTGTTCACTCCTTATCTCACAGATATAATTTATGCATGCGATAAGAAAACAGTTGCAGAGTGCAGGTGTTCACTCCTTATATGGAAGTTGTTTACGACTTCAGTGCAGGTGTTCACTCCTTATCTTATAGAGATAAGAAAACAGTTGTAGAGTGCAGGTATTCACTTCTTATTTGGATTGTTATTACGTAATACTGTGCAGGTATTCACGCAGCTGTCAGCCCATGTGTTCTTCACTCATGTTTAGAAAGTGTAAGTAAATATTACTATTTCATTTAAGATTCGCAATGATCAGAACTAATCTTGGGAAGTTAAACAAAACAATAAAGTTTATGAAAATTGATAGTTGACAGTTAATAACAATATTTCTGTTTGAATACGCAATAATTAAAACTAATTTTGAAAAAAAGAAACAAAAAATGACGTTTACGAAATTTGACAGATGACAGTTAATAATGATAATATTTATTTATTTCAACAGCAACCTCAAATAAAATACAAACTGAAAACAATGGAAATACAAAGAAAAGAAAATATTTAGGGCAGAAAGACCTATGATCTTTGCAGAAATAGCATTATATTTTATTTTTCTTTATGTTACTATTATATTCAGTTCATATTTTTGTTGAAGTTGTTGATGGAATTGATATGTTATTATTAGTTAAAATATTTAAAAGGAAGGAAAGATACGCAATGTAATCAAAACGAAATATAGGGATTTTCAAAACTAGATGTTTTAGAAAGTTTCTTTATAAGTCTGAATATTTGCAAAGAAGAATGTAATTCGTGGATAGTTTGGAAAGTAGTAAAACGATAAGTTTAAAACCTAACTGAAGGCTCAGAATTGGTTATGAATAATCAAAATAAACAATTCTACAAGAATGTCTAGTGTGTCCAAATATGTAACTGTTTTTCGCTATATTTGCTTCAATTGCTAATGGTTTAATGCTGATCAACAGCTTTGTAGAAGACAAATGCTTAAATTGAAATTAAGTAGATTCCTTATATCGATGTGTAACGAAAGGTTTGAATGGATGATTGTAACCGCAACGAGGAACAGAGTTTGTTAGAATGAATGTCTTATTGGTTTTAGGACTTGGAAGTCAAAAGTTTCTTGAAACCCAAGGGCGGAGAAGGGCCTCCTCTTCCTCCGGCAGAAGAAGATAGTCTACAACAACGCGTTCCGTGTTGTCCGAGTTCAATCTCCGAATGAACTTAGACGACCCCAGGTGACGTCACGCACGCCGAGAGCTTCACTTCGCTTTTGGGGGGTTGGAAAAATCAATCCCGATACAACGGCAAAACACACATTCCTCCGCTGCGCGCTTCAAGTGCGACGAGGACGGTCCAAGGATGATGGAGGAGTTGGAGAGAGAGAGCGAGAAACCCTGCGCCCTTCCCCACGGTTTTCGTGGAGCGGCGCACTGCTTCCACCCTTGATAGGTCGTGTCTCGCCTCCGCCTCCGACAACCTAACCATCCTCTTCGACACCAGATTCGGACGATTTGCAGTTTTCGTCCTTTTCGTCTGGTGCGGACGTCGATCAGAGACGACGACGACGACGCCGACGCTGCTGCTGCTGCTACTGCTTCCGTTTCCGTCCCCTCTCGCTCTCAGTTAGCCTAGGACACTGAGGGTGGATCATAAGGGAGAGGAAACGAGAGGAAAAGTGCATCCCGTGTGAGTGCAGGTCGGGGGCGGCGGTGGCGGCGAAGGCCCCTCCTATAGGAAATAATCGAAACCAACAAAGTGACGCGACTGTTTGTGTGCATTAAGTTCTGCTGCTGCTGCTGCTGCCGCTTTCGTCAGAATGGATCGAATTCATTCAGTTTCAGTCAGACGTCGACGCCGTTGAGTCGAGCCGTCGACGACGAAGACGAGGACGTCCACGAGCGACGACTCCAGATGAGATCGTACCAGACGAAGCCCCTTTGAAGTCAGATGAATGTAAGTCATCAACGTCAGCACCCGAACGAACCCAAATCACATCATCAAGCGAAAATCAATCCACCCTGTTGTCTGCATCATCACAGCGTGTAACGCCCATTTCCCATCCACCTTCGTCCACGGAAAACAGATGCATTTCATCCGGGATGAAGCAAAAAGAAAAACGCGATCATCGCGTAGCAACGCACGCAGCGACCTTGCAACGATTTTAATAACAAATTAACCAACAATTTGCTGCGCGAACAATTCGAAATAGAACGCAAGCAGCTTTGCCCAACTTTGCTCAACAAATCAATTGGTTCGAAAGTGATTTTCGAACTTTTCGGGGGGCGAATTTTGCGCAAAATTCAAATCCGTTTCGGGTGTCTCGCCATCTGGTGAACGCTGTGGGAATGCGGCGCTGCCCCCCGCTCGTGTCGTAGGCGTGATCAGGGCCGGATTCGCAATTTCATTGACTTGCATGATTGATGGGGGGGCAATGGGTTTCGGTTTTTCAGGGCGGTAAATTTGCATTTTACGGTCATTCATTTGCAGCTTACTACAATCAGCTGAAAGACGCAATCAAAATGACCATCGTCCAGACAATACCCTTCTAATGATGATCAATTGTTTACAACTTTGACAATCAGCTGATCAACAAAATTGAACAATCACTTCTAATCCAACTATCATATTTTCATATAAGGATTAACAACAACATATTCAACAAACATACTTGAATAACTATAGTCAACAATAATTACACTATTTTCAAATTTCCCTAGTTGCATCATTGAAGATCTCTTATTTATATATTTACCATGACATTTACTACATTGATAATCAGCTGATCAACAAATGTAATAACTACTTCTAAGCCAACTATCTTTACGTTTTCAAACAAACATCTTGTTGACGTTCAACAATACAATGAAATAACTACGCGTAATTCCATTGTTTTCATATTTTCGTACTTGCATCATTAACGACATCTTATTTACAATGACATGTACTACATTGACAATCAGCTGATCAACATAATTGCATAACTGCTTTTAAGCCAACTATGTTTATATTTTCATACAAGCATCAACAGAAAAGTGTTTACAATAAAACTATAGTTAATTTCATTGTTTTTATAAAATTGTAATTTGCTTCATTCACAAAATTACTACTAATTCTATACTTTAATAGTAGAATTATTTGTACTTTCTTAAAGGTATCTTTAATGAACTACATAGTAGAATGACAAATTTTCTTTACTGTCCGTTGATGTATTACTTCCTTTTCTATTGTTTAAACTCTGGTAGCCGTTGTATACTTTTATATACCATTAAGAACTTTAAATTTTGGTTTTGTTAGAATTCTTATTTTTGATCCAGAAATTGCAAAAAAAAAATCTTTTGCAATTCTTAATGTGTTTTCATCATTTTAGAATTTAAAAATTGAAACTGAAAATAGCCTTGGGATACAATAAAAATCATCAATTTAAGATCATCAAAGCCTATTAAATATCAAAAATGGAACGAAGCATAATAGAAACAAACTTTCTTTACAAGGAGAGAAAAAAAATATAGAGAAAGTATATCGATTTTGAATGTATAATTTAAATTTAAAGAAATAACTGACGATAATTATGTTATCGCATTATTAATTAAGTAAAAATGAAGATTATTTATTAAATTTTACAATTTTCATTTCCAATTTGTTTTTAGTACAAAAAAATAATACAATTAAAATTTAATTATATAAAAATGAAGATTATTTCATTAACGTGTTGCAATTGCAAATTAATTAAATAATAATTGTTAATTTAAATAAATGGAGTTATTTCATTTAAATCATGATTAATTAAGCATTAATGAAGATTACCTAATTGAGTGAGTGATTATCAATATCTTACAATTACAATACAATATACAATAAATTCAATTAAATAATGTTATTGCATGTTTAATTAATGAGTAATGAAGATAATTGAATTTGCACTTGTCGGTGCAATTTCAAGTGGTTTGAATGCAAATGAATCCACCGAAACAGTAACGTGTTTACGTGTTTAAACAGCATCCACAGATGCCGTAACACGCCGCAAAAATCACGTAGATGAATTACAAGTGCAAATATTTACGTTACGAAAATAATTGCACGTGATACACCATTAATAAAAGAGAGAAGAAAAAGTATATATATATATATAAATCGCTTCTAGAATCCAGTTTCGTTGTAATAAAACTACTAATTTCGTTGGAAAACGTGACGGAAATCGCGTAACAATGCTTCTGCTTCTTGGCAATTCACATGTGACTCATCATCCGTCTGCATAAATCCATAACAGACATTTCTACCGCAATTCCGACGTGATAAACCCCATGAACGTTTTTCGCTCATTTCGTCGCATTCCGTGACTCCGTTTGCAAATGAAGACGAAAAACTTAACGAACCAGAAGGAAACGAATTACACGTATTACATTCTTATTACATGCAGATCCTGTACGTTCGTTAATTTCCTTATTATTTCCTTAACATAATGTCGCATACAAGGACACTGCGCCTTTTATACAGTTGTTGTTCTTGTTTTTTCTTCAAATGACGTTTCACTTTCTGTTTTCGATCAGCGCTTTACGTGTGTTTTGATATAGGATGTTGTTTTGTAACCAATTTTAGCTGTCACTATCTTAAACTAACCTCGTTTAACGAAACCCAATGTATATTAGCTGTCAATAACTACTGTCACTGTCGTAGGCCAGTATTGTTTAATATATTTCAGCTGTCAACGGATGCTGTCACTGTCTTAGTCCAAACTTGTTTAAGAGATTTCAGCTGTCAACAGTTTCTGTAACTGTCTCGTTAATTGGTAGATAATGTACATCAAATGTTAACAGCTACTATCACTGTTTTAGGCCAACCTTGTTTAATAGATTTCAGCTGTCAACAGCTACTGTAATCGTCTTAAGCTATCCTCGTTTAACGAAACGTAATGTATATTAGTTGTCAACATCAACTGTCACAGTCTTAGGTCAACCTTGTTTCATATATTTCAGCTGTCAACAGCTACTGTCACTGTCTTAGGACAAACTTTTTTAATAGATTTCAGCTGTCAACAGCTACTGTCACTGTCTTAAGCTAACCTCGTTCATTGGTAGATAATGTACATCAACTGTCAACAGCTGCTGTCACTGTCTTAGACCAAACTTGTTTAATAGATTTCAGCTGTCAACAGTTACTATCACTTAAGCTATTCTCGTTGATTATTAGGTAATGTATATCAAGTGTCAACTGCTAGCGTCACTGTCTGTATTAAACCTCGTATAACGCAATCCAATATATTTCATCTGTCAACAGTAATTTCAGCTGTCAACAACTACTGTAACTGTCTTAGGCCAAACTTGATTAATATATTTCAGCTATCCACAGTGAATATCACTGTCTTAAGCTAACCTCGTTTATTGTTAGATAATGTATTTCATCTGTCAACAGTTTTTATTATTGTCTTAAGCAAACCTCCTTTAACGTTACATAACGTATATCAGCTGTCAACCATATTTGTCAGTACCTGTATTCCAGTGTCAAAAGTAACTGTCATTGTCATTAGAATCATCAAATTTTAAATTATTGTATTACACAATATAAATAGAAACCTAAAATAATAATAAAAATACATGTTAATTACGAGTATTAACTGAAATATTTCCAAGATTGATAAGTTCTTGGTAACAAAGGTCCACATATTAAAGTACAAATCACTGTGAATGGACGGAAAGCAACAAAAGGCTTCGGTATCAATTATTGATTTTTCGTATCATTGTATAACCAAAAATACGTGTTTTTTTTCCCCTCTGCAGTAATTTAAGTCGAATGGAAACATCGGCTTCACGCTGTTTGCTCGACCTCAATATTTGTCGCGTTTTCCGACGATTCTGGTACAAAACTAATTGCATTTGCACGTGAAACAAGGTTTAGTCACGAAAAAAAGGAAAAGAAAAGAGTCCAGAACTTTCGATTGCAATGGAAATTTCAAATTAATTCGCAGAATAATTTCACAATTTGTGTAATTATATTTTTATCATGAAAACTTTACTCAATTTTCTTTGTTAAACTAGATCTACTTTTCTATTTATTGAAATATACTTTATGATTTTTAGGTTTACAAAAATTTCCAATTTTATTGAAATATTATTGCAGTTTTCCCGCTAGGATCAATTCTTGGTCCAGTTTTCCAAAGGGAAAATTGTAATTACAATAAAATAAAGGGCTATCCTTAGGTCTTTCTGCCCGAAATTTTATTATTTAGTTATAAATTATTATTAGCTTGAAAAACTTTTATTCTGAATAAATAGCTAATAAAACAATGTAGAATTGAAACGTACTAAAATACATTATTGTATAAATATTTTTCCAAGTCTCGAATCATCATCATGGTCTTTTTTTGTGTGCAGATGAGGTCAGAAATACCAAAATCTTCAAATGAATTTACAAATATTATCTTTATTCCATTTTAAACACACTTAAAAAAGAAAGATTTTTCTCTCGTAATAAAACGACTAGACGAAAACAAAGTAAACGTACAAATAGCTTCAGAAAAAAAACAGACGGAATGGAAATTTGGAAATTGTCCAAACGTGTAATTTGGATAATTGATATTTGATCAGCTTCAGTGTACATATTTTTTTTTGGCGATTTTTTTTTAAACGTATTTTTAGGGATATTTATAGGAAGAAATATTTAGGGCTTTTGAACTAATTTGGGGCTAAGAATTGATTGATCAAAACACATTTGAAATCTAGAAGTACCACATGGTTCATTACCAGGTTCACTTTTTGTTAATTTTTTAAATTAATTGATTAATCAACATACATTTCAAATCTGGAAGTACCACATGGTTTACTACTAGGTCCACTTTCAACAGTTTTTTTTATTGCAATGAGTTTCATTAATTTACGTAATAATTAATCGATTAATTAAAATCAAGAAGTACCACAGGGTTCATCACTAAGTATTCTCGATTGAAATTCGTTGATTTATCTAATAATAAACCGATTAAATCGTGATTAAACCTATAATTACAATACAATCTAAACCTGGAAGTACCACAGGTATCATTACTCGGTCCACTTGTAACTTATTTTCGTTATTATTTCAATGAAATCGATTCGATTAAACAATCGAAATGCGAATTTATTTATAAAACCGCAGCAAGTTAAAAATAAACTTTGATTGCATTTCATTTTTTTTTTGTGAAAACAGAAATTCCGGAAGCAATTACGTTAATTATCCTCGCATTGTTTTTATATATATTTTATTACCCATTAATGAGTTGATCGCATCGAGTTGAAGCACTCAAAGTGTGCGAGAGATGAGATGAGATGGATGGACAATGCTATTATTACGTGTTTACCACGATAAGCGTATTTACATCTCAGTGTGTCTCTGATTATCGATCCGCAAATAGAATTCCGATTTTGCAAAGTGCAACTTTGGAACATTTTGTTAAATACTACGTCTTGAATGGAGCCCTAATTGGGATTAAACTGAACGAAGATGCAAGTTCATTGCCTTGCAACAGTTTGAAGGCATTCATGGATGCAGTTAATGCGCGTCCGAGTTTATTTATATCACAAAGAGCATTAATGAAAACAAAAGTGGGATCGGAAAAGGACGAAGGATGTGCTATTGGTGGATGTAGGAGAGCGAGAGAGAGAGGGCAAGATAGATGTGCATGTGTGAATTGCTTTGTTTGTGCGCGGAAAATAGAGATGGTGTGTCCCCACTTTGGATGCAATAGATGCAAGTATTTGTTGTCTGTGAGAGAGAGGAGGTTTGATCGTTGAACGGGTGGCATTCCATTTGGTAGTCGCACGTTCTCAGCCTTCTGTTGCACATCGGCTACTTAAGTATACTTGCTGTATAATAACTGCGCGACTTTCAAATTTGCTCCAATTTGGATAACGTTCTGCGAAAAAGCTGTTCCAATTTTGCAAGAAGACGACTTTCCGCAGTCTTCACTTCTCTCTGTTTTTTTTCACCATTAAGGTAAATATTCAATTATATTCAACAACAACAAAAACAACAAACTTAAGATTTAAGTACTTTCTTATTATTATTTCAATAGTAATTAGCAATCTATTTATTAATTATGATTTTTAATAAAATAAGACTACAAATTTTGTATATTTTTTGTCAATAATTATAAAAATTCAATTCTGAACTTTAAAGTTCATTATTTACTAAGTCTATTTCAGCCCATTCTTGTTATTTGATGAAATAGTTCAATTGACTGTCGTGTCCCGGGATTAAAAATCTCTGGACACCGTGGATTATCTCGTAGTTACGTCGTTGTGGAGTCTTTGAGGGGTTTATGAATATCAAATACGAATATTCTAAGTAGTTTTATTGTACAGTTGAGTGTTTTTATGGAGAAGTCAACTATATAAGTGTTGATCTCCTGTTTGTTACTAAGAGTTACATTATTCTCTTAAGTTGCTAGTTGTTCCCCTAGCTGAAGCTAACCAAAGACTAAAGACTCAAGACTCCCTTGTAATTACATTCACATCTTATTTATACTAATAGTAGTGGGAGTAGGGGATGGGGTTTCCTGTGGGTGGAAAGTCGCCCACTGATATACATTTCTTATCCTAATATTCGTTAGTGGTAAAAATAGTCAACAGGATGCCAAAAGGTCTGTAGTCTTATCACTACATGAATGGTCCACAAGGATTAGGATATGGAATAATCATCCTAAACGGAAATGTACGTCGTTAAGGAGATCGTACTTACAATAACCAATACAATAATAAGGAATGACATAAACAATAACGGTTATACATAACATGACAAATATGAAAATTTGTAGAGAAAATTTAGAAATTACAATTTATTGAACTAATTTTATTAAGAAATAAGTCTTCTATTTTTGTAACTTATAAACATTTAATTACATATTTCTATATTATTATTTGGTTAGTCTTATTCTAAAAACTTAAATATAAAGAACCTTTGTGTTGTATTTCAAAATTTTTATAATTAAAGAATGTCTTAATTTCAAAGACAAATAAATCTGGAAACAAATTCGAATCTAACATTTCTTGTGTGTGGTTACAATTTTCCTTTTGGAAAACTGGACCAAGAATTGATCCTTGCGGGAAAACTGCCAATAATATTTCAATAAAATTGGAATTTTTTGTAAACCTACTGTAAAGTAAATCTCATTTGAAATCTACGAAATCATTTGTATTCTTCAATTCAATGTTTAACTATAAATTAGTTAGTTTTTAAAAGTTTAAAAAATTAAATTATTTTCTGTTCAGTAAACTAAACAAGCTTCATTCATATGTTAAACTAATTGAAGTATTAAATAGGAAACGTGAATCTGTCGATAATAGTTCTTTGAATCGATCGAATAACAAATTGATTGCAATTAATTGTAAATCACAATTAAGAAATTATTGATTTAATCTTTCTATTAATAAATTACATATCGATTATTTGAATTGCAGCGATAAAATGTAGATAAAATAATTGTATTGTTGATCTTTATTAAGATCTTTAACGTATTTCTTTGTTAATTGCATCAAAACAAATTGTAAAAAATTAATTGAAAATTGATTAGTTGATTGTGAATTTTCAGTTATCATTATACATTTACATTATCTATCACTTATTTATAATAATTTCGATTCGTTTTTTGTGTATTTTGTTTAATTATATAATAAAATTGCTTCAATTTCGCATTTACAATTAATTTTACACTTTCGTTGTGTCTACTTTAATTACCGTTAATTATGATCATTTTTAACTTTAAATTAATTAATTTCTGTTACTTTTTGAAACGTTTATTATTTCCTACACTAAACATCTATGTTTTTCTTTGATATTTACAAATAGTTTCGATATATATTTCAAACTTTTCGCATACTTTTCCAATGCATTTCATTGACACACAAATGCTTGCTCCTTTTCGATAACGAATTGTTCATTTGCAACGTGAAAACAACTGTAGCTAATTATTTGCACATGCTCAAAGCGAATTTGATCCGCTTTTACTTTGTGCGTTGTGTCAACTTTAATTGACGTTAATTAAGTGTACTTGTGACTATTAATTATCGAGAAGCATTGACTTTCCTTATGCAGTTCGTTAAATTTCAAAGGAGAATAAATTAATAACTGAAAGTGTGTTTATAGCAAAACTAGTTTTTCACTTATGAAATCTTGAATAAAAACGTTCAACAATTCGTTGTTTCAATAATCGGTTAAGTCGTAATCATAATTATCACTAATTATAAATTATGACAAATTGAATGTAGTTCATTAAAATCGGATCTAGTGTTGATGTGTCAAAGTGTTGAATCTGTGGTATTAATATACACAAATAAATGACGAATGCAAACAGGATTTCCATAGAAACCTGTTTGGAAATGTATAAATATAGAATGTATTTCGTAATCTCCTTTTTATGATAATACATTTTCCATTCCCACTTAAAACCAATGCGGAATGGCTCATAAATACAGGATTTCTCTTAGTTTTGCTGAAATAATCAAATATCTTATATAACTTCCATTTCATACAGTTAAGTCCATATTAATAGTTTGATATAACTTATAGAAAGTTTCATTTCGAAGATGAAATCGATATAAAATCAATGCAAAAACGTACAGTTTTGTTCATATTTTTCATCTTATTTCATTAACTTAATTAAGTAATGAGAATTTAAACTAAATTTTTCAAATAACTTCTTTTTTTTTCAAATAAATGAAATTAATAAAAAAATTATTCAAAATAAGTAGATTTTCTTGTAATTTCCATTAATATATTGATATTTATTTACTTTTTTGTTACGTAAAAGTAATTACCATTAAAAATATTCCATTAATGAAAAAATCTGATTGATTTTCTTAAAAATTCCATTAAAATATTGCTATTTTCTTTTATTTATTTCAATTTTTCCACTGATGAAAATTCTATGATTTTCTCGAAATTTCTTGTAAAATATTTCTATTAATTGTCTTTTTGTTAACTGAAAGTGATTACCATTAAAAATGTTCCATTAATGAAAAAAAATGAAGCAAAACAATTGTAACAACTTCGTATCTGATTGTAAATTAATCACGTTGTTTTCTTGTTTACCTAATCCCTATGGAAACAATGATACATGAAATCATGTATTTACCGTTTCTGTAGGGTAAAGAAAGTAACAATAATAACGTTCATTCAAATAGAACATTCTTGTTTTCGTGACTTTTGTACCGTAAATTCGAGTGTTTGTCTGTAACATCCTTATCCGTGTTTTTCTTTTATCACCGTTCATTTAATATCTTGATTCAATATTGATTTGTCGAGTGGTTGAGTGCACTTCTTCATGTAGATACTTACGATTCAAAAACTGTAAATTTCCTATTAATTAAGTACATACATGATTAATATGATTAATGTTCGAAAAATATTTGATTATGAATGCAAACAATTTCTTTGTATGAATGGATTTTGTGTACAAATGAGTTCATGCATCGACATGAACTTATTATACTGCAATACGGTCGTATCGATTTTCAATGAAAACTGAATTAAATTCAAATAAACAACGTGAATTTATCTAATATCGAATTATTCATTTTCGGAAATTGATTCCGTAATTATAAGATAATTGATTTATATCTTAATTAATTTTAGCAAACAAACTTAAGTTATCTTAATTTTGTATGACAAAAGCTAACCTAATCTTTCCATTATATGACAGAGATTAACATGACATTTTTAATGTCATATAATGCATAACATATGTCATAAACTTACTTAAGCTATATAAGCTATTAAAGTCTAAATGGCAGAAGTTAATCTAATATAACATTCCTAACCTCAGTTTATATGAAACAAGCTTACCTGAGTAAATATGACTTAAGCTTACACGACAGAAGTTAATCTAAGCTTGCATTCCTAACCTCAGTTTATATGGTAGAAGCTTACCTAAGTGTATATGACATAAGCTAACCTTACATGACAGAAGTTAATCTAGGCTTACATGACTAATTTAAGTTTATATAACGGAAGCCTACCTATGTTTATTTGACATAAATTAACGTAACGTTATATAACAGAATCCAATCTAAGCTTACTTCATTTTATATGATTTTAGCTAACCTAAGCTTACATGACAGAAGTTAATCTAAGCTTACATGCCTAACCTCAGTTTATATGACAGAAGCTTACCCAAGTGTATATGACATAAGCTAACCTTACATGACAGAAGTTAATCTAAGCTTACATGACTAATTTAAGTTTATATAACAGAAGCTTACCTATGTTTATTTGACATAAATGAATGTAAATTATATAAGAGAATCCAATCAAAGCTTACATGATAAAAGTTAATCTAAGCTTACTTGCCTAACCTCAGTTTATATGGCAGAAACTTACCTAAGTGTATATGACATAAGCTAACCTAAGCTTACATGATAGAAGTCAATCTAAGCTTACATGCCTAACCTTAGTTTATATTTCGGAAGCTTACCTAAGTGCATATGACATAAGATAACCTAAGCTTACATGACAGAAGCTTACCTAGATTTATATGACAAAAGCTAACCTAATTTTATACGACAGAAGTTAACATTAAATGTCAGCAGCCAACTTAAACTTATATAACAAACGTTATATTAATTACAAAATTTTAACCCATAAATATTTAAATTTCAAACATAATAGATCCAAATAAATCATTAATAATTACATTAATCAAGAAAATACTAACCTCGAAAGTAAAGTATATCATTTTTACCATAAAATTGTGAAAAGATTTGTGAAAGGAAAAAAAAATATTAATCTCATTTTTATCCAGTTTACATAAAGTAATGTATTCCGAACACGATGCGTGGCAAATTGTTTAAATAAATAAATAAAGGATTATCGATTGCGAAAATCAATTCATAAAGCAAACGTTACACGTTCACAAAACGAATGAAAAACAAAACCTATTTGAATCTATTGAAAAGTTGATTGTGACCAATCCGATGAATGTGCTTATTTTCTAGGAATGGACACTCGCTTTGATAGTGCCTTTCACCGGAGAAATGCGGCATCAGCAAAAGTCGAGTTAATTAGGTATTTCGTGGAGAGCGAATGTAATTGGATGGAATGCAACAACACAACAATAAATGAATAATAATAGTTTGATATCAGCGGTGCATTATAGATGATGAGTGAGGAGTAGAAATGGTATAAATAAATGAGAATAGGAGTGTATTACGAAACTGGATCGAGCTGGATGTGGTTGGATGAATGGAAAGAAGTGGTGATGATGCACGGACGCGGATTGATAATAAAATCAAACGGATTGAGAATTCGTTTCACGTTTCTGCGTTCTGAACAAAACGCATTCAAGCACGACCTCGTTCCTCGTGATCGTTTGCATTCTTCAGAAATTAGCCTCGGTAATTGCCAATTTAATATCACCGACTAAGCTAAACCAATTTCCTGCGTGCCGCCTCCGCGCACAGATTTTTCTTCCTCTCCTTTCGGAATCACTGGGAAACCGCATTTCCATCAGGAGTTTTGCTCTCTCCTCCTATTATTATCCTCTCCTTCCTTTTACTAATTCCATTGCTTTCTTTTTGCTTTTCTTTTTTGCCCCACTTCAATTTCCACTCCGACAATGCTCGATTTGCATTTCGCGTATTCAATTATCGACTCTTTCCAGAGGCGCCTATTTATGACCTCTCCTGCACATTCACACCTAATTTGTTTATTTCCTTCTTTTTTTAGAAAACATCACCATAATATTTATTTTAAAGCATACAAATTCTAATTTTAATATTGCTTTGTACGACAGAAGCTAATACAATCTAATATGGTTGAAGCTAATCTAAGCTTACATGGCAGAATCTAACGTAAGTTTACATTTCAGAAGTTAACCTTAGCTTTCAGTCATGAAATCTAAGCTAATCTAAGTATGACAGAAGCTTACATAAGTCTTTATATGAGAAGCTAACCTAAGCTTAAATGACAGAAGTTTTCCTGAGCGAATCTACGCTTGTACGTCAGAATCTAATCTAAGTTTATATAACAGAAGCTAAACTGAGCTTACATGTTAGAAATTACATGATCTAAGTTTATATGACAGAAGCTAAGCAATTCTTATATGTAACAAGCTAATATAAGCTTACTTCATACAAGTTAACCTAAGTTTAAATGACAGAAGGTAAGCCAAGCTTATATGTCAGAAGTTAATATAAGTTTATATGTCAGAAGTTAACAAAAGTTTATATGACAGAAGTTAATCTAAACTTATATATCGCAAGCTAATCTAAGCTAACCAGAAGCTAAAATAAGTTTATATAACAAAAGTTAAGTTTTCATGGCAGCAGCTAATCTAAGCTTATATGACTAACCTAAGCTTTCTTGACTGAAGGTAACCTAAGCTTTCTTGACTGAAACTAACCTGACCTTTATTGACAGAAGCTAACCTAAGCTTTCTTGACTGAAGCTAACCTGAGCTTTCTTGACAGAAGCTAACCTAAACTTATATGACACAAGCTAACTAACATTGTATAAGTACTTAACATTAATGTTTTAATACGACTTAATAGGTTTATATATTACATTAAATTCAATACTGTGAAACAGATCAAAGCTTCAAATTAATCTGAAAATGCATACGATTCTGATTCGATGCGTACTGCGACTGTTCTCTTTAATCTCAGACATCGCTATTGACACAATTTAATGAGATTAATTAAACATTCAGGCTTAATCACCATGGCAACCCGCTTGTGCAAACAATTCTCGCACAATGCGCTCTACATAATTCAGCAACAATATTTTTTTTGCTGTTCATTTTTTGTTCACCTCGAGCCATACAATTTTGGCTGCGGCTAATCTCTCCGCTAATCCCGATGCGAAACGGTAATTATCCAATTAACTAGAATAACGCGTTAGAACAGACCAGACGCAAATCGCAAAGCAAAACAACTCTGTTTGCAGGTGTGATCAATGTTACCATGACGATACTTTGTTTGTTGCTTATATTTGGCCAAGGATGTAATTTGGCCAATCTGAAAGCTATAATCTTGGGATAATTTAGGTATAATCGTGATCACGTGTCTCGACTTTCTAGCTGATATATGGATTTGCATACACCGCATTTCTCGAAAACTTTCGTTTACGTTTTTTCAGTTTTCAGTAAAATGCATATTATTGTAGCTTAATTATATATATTAATTAATTAATTAATTAATCAAACATTTAATTTACTTATTAGGTAATATTAAGTAAGGCTTAATATGAAAAAAAAACTTACGTTATCAAACGTTATCATTGGAAAAAAACATGTAACAAAGACTTGTAAACTGATTAAGACTGGTTAGAGGCGAAACAAAAGAAGCAGTTATGTGATTGCGGTCTACGTACGATAAGTGACGTGACATGACAGTCGGACAGAAGCAAAACAATCAATTAACAACTTGCGTTTATCTTGTAAGAATTATTCATGAAATATGCGTTTAGCAATGAACTGTTGGAATGGTCAAGATTCTCGTTTTGTTATGTATCCACCGGTTTATTTATTCTCTCGAAAAGCAAAATAAAGAACACATGGAATGTAACCTTTCCTGCATCATTGCTTCAGCTCTGTTTTTCTTCTTTGTAGTCTAAGTTTATTTTTATTTTAGCTTCAGCTCGATCTTCCGAGTAATTCAACACCCATTTGACACTAATTTAAAAAAACAATGCAATTAAACTTAATTGTTTGTTGTTTTGTAAATGCGCTTGTTTTGTGTGTGAATGCGAAAAAAATATGAATGTGTTAACGTGAAAATATTAAGATTTTTCATTCATTCGTGGCTGGATTCTATGAATTCATGTAGCGTTTGAAATAGTTTGCATGCAATTGCTTTTTTTCCTAGTCAATCGGACAACAACAACTGTAAAGTGATGTTAAATAGAGTTTGAATCATATGTTTTGTACGGTTGAGCAACAACAAAGTTATGAATTGAGTTTAAATAGTTCTCAAGAGATGGCGTATTTAAGACAATTATGTAATAGAAGTTTGTGGAGACCGGAAAGTTAAGAAACATGTAAGAGCAAAAGTAGAATAATGAATGATTTCAATTGGTAGCCATTGGTATCTTGATGTGATTGTATTAGTTATATATGTTTTGTTTCAGGTTGCCAGTGGCGGCGTGTGATGGGGGATGGACAATGAACAGCCCCACCAGGAGCTCGTCAAGTGTGTGGTGGTGGGCGACACGGCAGTAGGGAAGACGCGTCTGATATGCGCGAGGGCATGCAACAAGCAGGTGTCTTTGGGGCAGCTTCTGTCGACGCACGTGCCGACGGTGTGGGCCATAGACCAGTACAGGATCTACAAGGATGTGCTGGAGAGGAGCTGGGAGGTGGTGGACAGCGTCTCCGTGTCGCTGCGTCTGTGGGACACCTTCGGGGACCACGAGAAGGACCGGAGGTTCGCTTACGGCCGTTCCGACGTGGTGCTGCTGTGCTTCAGCATCAACAATCCGGTATCGCTGAGGAACTGCCGCCTCATGTGGTACCCGGAGATCAGACGCTTCTGTCCGAGCACTCCCGTCATCCTGGTGGGCTGCAAGAACGATCTGCGTTACATGTATCGTGATGAGGCCTATCTGAGCTACTTCCGAGACAAGAGTCCTTTCGTTCGGGCGACGAGGAAGAGCGATCTGGTGATGCCGGATGAGGCTAGGGACGTGGCCAGAGAACTAGGTTTGAACTACTACGAAACATCGGTGTTAACGTATTACGGAGTCAACGAGGTCTTCGAGAACGCCATTCGAGCGGCGTTGATGGCGCGCAGACAGCAGCGCTTCTGGATGACCAATCTGAAGAAGGTCCAACGACCTCTGCTGCAAGCACCGTTCAAACCGCCTCCACCACCTAAACCGGAAGTCCTGGAACCTTCCAGTACCTTCAGCGAGAACACTCGACAGCTCTGGTTGGACAGGGCCCACGCTGATGTCCTTCTGGTCTCCGGACCAGTCGGGTTTCCTGCTCACCGTTTCGTCCTTGCTGCGGCCAGTCCGGCTCTGTATCGTCTTCTCACTGCTGACCTCATGGCTCGAAGCACCTCCGACTCCAGCATGGTCAGCTCTTTGGGGGAATTCGCTGATGACACCGAATGTCTTGTCAGAGCGGAGCAGAAGATGTGCAAGAGGCGCGCCAGTTGTCAGGCTTTACCATCGTCAGGACGAGATCTGGATCCTGCATTCCACTCCGTGAAGACGGTTGATGGTCAAACGGTCATCACCTTCAGTCGTTTAGTGAGTCCTGGAGCTTTACAACTCTGCCTACAGTTCATGTACACTGGATCTCTAGATAGACGAGGAGTAGATATACAGGTAACATTCTTCAACATTATAAAGAATACAATTCATCAAATTACAACTTCATAGATCTATCTTCACTATACATATTCACTTATCTTAACACAATTAGTGGTTGTTCAGCAATTTAACAAAAAGTTGGACAATAAAATCAATTAAAAGAATAGTAGTTACACCAAAACAAGCCCAATAGGAGACTCCTTCTTACAAGATAATAAAATAATGAAAAAGTTTGAACTATACGAAATTAATCCATAGTTTTTCACTCAAGAACAATTCATACTGAAAACATAAGTAACCTCGTTGCAAAATCTACAGTTTTATCCTTTATTTGCATTTTAAATTATATAATTGGTTTATATAGTTATCAAGTAAATACATAAAACATAAAATCGTTGCAAAATTCTTGAAAACGTTAATTTATATAAAGAAGTCGTAAGACAAATGTTCATATCTCAGTCATTAATTTACCTAACTTAATTTTAATGATATCAAAAGAAGCGTAACGAGATGCTGTTTGTTACGTAATCATAAAATATGCAAATTAGTCTAGTTAATATATAAAGTTTACAAATAATGTGAAAAACCTGAAATTTCACTGACCTATTTCGATTCGTAATTGAAGAACGTTCACACAAATGTATAGAGCAGTAAATATGTACGTAACAACATTTAATATTCATCCAAAGTCCTTATGCATTCAAATAGAAACCATTTTCTCTGGTAATAAATAAAATTGCGCGTTTCACTGTGGAAATGTGTGCGTTTTCTTCCAAGAACTCCGTTTTTCCGTTGCGCAACGCTCTCCGAAGTGTATCCGAATTTATGGCGGGACATTTAAACGGGATTACTTTAATAGTATGCATAGTTGACAATAACAGCTAATAACATGTTTTGTTTTTCTCGATGGAAATTGCCCGGCTTGACACGACTCGGAAAGTCGAAAGTCACTCTTCTTTGAACTGCATTTCTGTACGCATTTAAATAGCATTAAAGTAAAACGTAGGGCTTATATGTATTTCGTTGCGGCAGAATTTGCATAAATATTTACTGGTGCAAAGTGCACACCCAAAATGCGTATCAAAAAACGTGCACCTTTTGCCGCAATGCGATTTTAATTAACAACCAATGACAAATGGTCATTATTCAAGTGATATTACGCAATACGTCTGCAATTATGTGTACTAATTATATATTTACGATTAGTTAATTGACAGATGACATATGTCAATTTAAAATATTTGCTTAACAAAGTAAGTTACAATCATTTTATAAAACCTTTAAGAACTAAATTAACGTAATTAATTGACAGCAAATTGACAGATGACATAAGTCAATTTAAAATATTTGGTAAACAAAGTAAGTTACAATCATTTTATAAAACCTTTAAGAACTAAATTAACGTAATTATTTGACAGCAAATTGACAGATGACATAAGTCAATTTAAAATATTTGGTAAACAAAGTAAGTTACAATCATTTAATAAAACCTTTAAGAACTAAATTAACGTAATTATTTGACAAAAAATTGACAGATGACATATGTCAATTTAAAATATTTGGTAAACAAAGTTACAATCATTTTATAAAATCTTTAAGAACTAAATTAACGTAATTTATTATAGAGACGTCAATACAAGAATTTAGTTATGTATACTAATTGAATATTTGCAAATAATAATCCAATTATTTGACAGATGACATGTGTCAATAAAAAATAGTTTAGGTAACATTCAAATAAGAAGCAATACTTCTATCAAGCCTTTAACAATATAGTTAACGTAATTTATAAAAATCATCAATACGAGAAAAGTACTTTTTTTATTATTGAATGTTTCTTATTATTTGAAGTTTGTATAATGTTCTTAACTCGAAATTGTAATTAAGACAATAAATGCTAGGAGTTGGAACAATTTATTTCGTTATTTCTGTCAAACAGTCACTATTCTTAGAAAAGCAAGTGACAACATGTGCAGCGCTCACGCAACCAGCACTAATATTAGATCCATCGATTTACCCACTGACTTTCACTCTTGCCCTCGCATTTAACCAATTCATTACCTATTCAGAGCCCTTTCTCTTCTTCACCCAACTGAAATATGCATTTAGCTCCTCATCACAATTTCGCTTAAATTAGACCCAATTTTGCTTTTTACCCCCAAGGCATTAGGAATATTATAGTTATGATCTTAATGGAGGCCGATGACCGACCTATGTATGTAGATTTGCAAACTTATAATCGATGGCCTAGAAATCCCTTCCAACAGTTAAGAAGCATAAATTTAAACAAAATCTTAGATCGTCATGAAGTATTTCAACTAAAGTACAATAGTTACAAAGGAAAGCAAAGGCTACATTATTGGATGTTAAAGTGTGAATCTTCAGTCTTGTATATTTGATAAATGATATATGATTTGCTGTTTGTAGGAACTGAGAAGAGCTGCCGAGCTTCTGGAGCTGCCGCACCTGGGTCCACTGCTGTCCAACGAATATCCTCCGGAGAGCCACGAGGAGCACCTGAAGCGTCGGATGCAGGACGTGTGCCTGGACCAGGGCCTCTTCGCCGACGTGATCTTCGAGCTGGACGACGGAGGTTGCGCAGCGCACAAGCCGATGCTGGCCTGCAGGTGCGACATGATGAAGGCCATGTTCAGCGGCGACTTCCGCGAGGGCCAGGCGAAGGTCATAGAGTTCCCTGGAGTGCGCGAGTACACCTTCCACAAGCTGCTGTGCTTCCTCTACACCGACGAGGTCCCGGCCGTCGTCGCCTCCAGGTGCGTGAACCTGCTGGAGCTCGCGAACAGACTATGCCTTCCCAGGCTCGTGGCGCTCGTCGAGAGGCGGGTCATCGAGGACCTGGAACGACTGCCATCCAACGAAGCCATCGAACAGTGTTTGAGGCTTCTGGAACCCGTGAAGCTGCACAACGCGCATCAGCTGGCCGACTTCTGCATGAACCATCTGTGCATCAATTACAACAAGCTGTGCAGGATGTCGCCCCGGAGTCTGCGGCTGCTCCATCCCGATAACCAGGCTTACCTCGTCGAGCATCGATGGCCTCCGGTCTGGTATCTGAAAGACTACGATTACTATCAGAAGTGCTTGGTCGAGAGGGACAGGGAACTCAAACCCACGCTGAAGACCTCCTCCGGGTGCCTATGTTTCGCGAGGAAAAGTGAATCTGATCCCGCGCTGTCCACTTCTACCGACAAACTGTGATTTACACTCATATATATATAATTTTACTATTATTACTACTACTACTATTATTACTACATGCGAACAGAAGAGAAGATATTACTCCCACTCCATTTTATTTCTCATACTTTTAACGCCTATCTCTCTCTCTATATAATATATATCTCTCTATCTCTTTCTCTCTACCTAATATATACCTACAAAATATATAAAATTAATACACGAACACATACCACATAGTCCCACGTCAATTATGTCAGTTCAATAACAAATTTAGACACTTTTATCAATCACATCTTCAACGGATACAATAATGTACAAGATACCATTAATTACAACAACAATAAGCAAAAACGTCATCTAAGAGGTATTTACCAAGTACTAGACCACTTCTTCAAGTATTCTGATATTATACGTTCTATACTTGCCAAGTAATTGTCAAAGATATTTATTATAAATACCAATTAAAAACAAAGTATTTTATCAAAAGAATGTCGTAATGCGATACTTGACAAGTAATTTAACACTTACACCCGCAGTGCGTATGTGATTTGCTTAATCATTTTATTTAGTTAATTTTCGTCAATACTTATGTAAATACGTATTACTTGATCATTCCGTGGATACTTGCCAAGTAAATCTTTTTAAAGATCTTTTATAATAAAAAAAGGAAATTTGAAAAGATTGCATTACAAGTAATTTGTTTCAGATACGTATAAACTGAAGTACTTGTATAAATAGATGTTACTTGACACGTATCGCGTATAGAGTTTAAATAAATACCAAATAATATGTTTGCTTAATATTCATTTAATAACAAAAGTTTATTCTCAACACATTACAAGTAATTCGTCTCATACATACGCACTTGAATAAATACAAGTTACTTGGCAAATATAACGTAGTGAGTTTTGCTTCATGAACATATATACCTTGAAGAATATGATATCTCGTTGAAGACAAGTATTTTTACTAAAGAAAGGCTTCGATTAAAACTACAAATTAAAGGGGAAACAATGTCCCTTTGAACGAACAAAAATTAATTATATAAACGAGCTTACGGCATTCTTCCCTCCCCGTGCACGGCTATCATACAAAAAAATAACAAGAAACGACATAATTGACGTAAAACCAAGTCATATTCTATTTTGTTAATATAATCTAGCAAACTTTATAATTAATATTCGTACATTTTGTCCACCCCTTTTTACTTTTAGTATACTCATTTGAAGAAGAAGAAGAAAAAAACAAATATATATATATATTCATATAAAATAGCGTAGGCGTATTCGAAGAAGGTGATTCTTACGTAAATTGAAGAACGAGAACACAAGAAAAGCAAAGGAAAAAACACGTACAAAATGTCAATTTTAGCCATTTCGACTCCAAGCATTCCAAATAAACACGAAGAGGAAATCCATTTGCACGGATTCGTCATCCAAAAAACATGAATTACATTTTTTTTGATTGACTTCAAAGGACCTTTCCCAACAACAAAAAAATGTAATTCTAATTGCACATTAATGCTAGTCAATTGTGATTTTGCAGACTCACATTCCCATCAATCACGCTTCGCATTCAATTTTTTTCTTGGGAAAACCCGTATATTTTATGCAGTTTATCGTTTCTTTTTCATTAATATTTATTGAGGAAAAAGAAACGCTCTTTATTGATTTCACGAAATCGTTGATTCCGTTGAAATTTTTTTGTAGTCTTTCATTGTGATTTCAGATCGATATTCGTGCATTATACGAAAATTGCTTTCAATTAGTGCATTGCTTTTACATTATGTAAAAGTGAATCATAAGCAGTTAACATAATTTTAACCATTGATTACATCATCATTACATTTGCTTGGCATAACATGTCATCATTTTGACATTCGTTTGTCATAACACTTCATGGTTTCGACATTTGCTTGGCATATCACGTCATCATTTTGACATTCGTTTGTCATAATACTTCATGGTTTTGACATTTGTTTGACGTAAATCAGATAATTATATAATCGTTCATTGCAACATGAAATCATTATTGATTGCATCATTTTGACATTGTATTTTGTTAAAATTTATAATATGTTTGGGTTTTCAATGAATCATTATTCAAAAAATCATTGAAGTTGACTTGACACTACTGTCAATGTCAACCCTAAATCATCATATCATTCGCCTCACCATCAATCCATTAACCAATTTGGCATTGTCGATGACATCAATTTGTAAACGTGCAAATGATCGTTTCCTCTTTCTCAGCTGATCCGTATTATTTCCACACGTAAATATAGAACTACAAATAAAAGGATCTGTAAACTATACCAAAAAAAAACAAAACAGGAAGAGAGAGCAAAACCGGAAAAACGGAAAGATTTTCATTTGATTCATTCGAAATTCAAACAAAGTTAATTGTTAAATAAACAAAAATAATGAATAATAATTTCAAAAAAAGTAAATGAGGAAGGAAGAAAGCGTTCGTCGTAAGCATTCCTAACTAATGTCTGTGATAGTTAAAAAATATGGGTTAAAGGTAAAAATTCTTCCACAAATTAAAGAACAAAAACACCTCACACACAAACAAACACACGAAACAACACACGAGAAAACATGGATAATCCGATTTGCAGATCTTTTTGCTCAAAAACAAATACAAAACAGAATCAGTTGTTTTTTTTTACACAAGAGGAAATCAAAGATTGAAGAGAATATAATTAAAAGAAAAAAATCGAAGAAAATATCGCCGTAACAACTAATCTTATATAATCACATTATTCTTATTATTGTAACTCATGTTTATTGTAACTCGCTCGGATGCAACTATTTCTTCTTTTTGTATGAGGCATAATCTTAGAAACTCTTCTGGAAGATAACAACAATTACAGTGGGTGTTCAGTTAACGAAATTCAAAGAACGTTATCTCTATCCACGGTTGTTAAAAGAAACGTCAGTAAGTTGTTCGTTAACCCGAACATTTGTTTGTTATCCGAACGTAAACACATTACAATGCTTTGTTAACCGAATCACTACCATTGGTTCCCAAAAGATTGTTATAAGATGTTCGTTATCTGAACAATTGTTCGTTATCCGAACATAAACCCTTTGCTGTACGACTTATTCACAATCCGAACTGTTCGTTAACCGAAACCCCACTGTACATCTAATTACATATATTATTATTATGAGAAAAGAAAGTAACGAGGAGAGTAGTTCGTAGTCTCCGCAAGTAATTATTGCGTACGGAGAGAAAACATATTATACTTTTGAAATAACGAGAGATACAAAAACACAAAACACACACAAAAAACAAACAAAAATTTCCGAGCCTGTTCATCTCGTTGCGTGAATCAACGACGAAATAGAAGTGAATCGTCTCGTCGCCTCGGCAACCGCAAACAACAATTTTTTTTATATATATATATAAGCTAAAAACGTGTTCAACAAAAGCATTACTACACAACTTTAAGGATGAAAGAAACAAAAAAAGAAACAAACAAAAACAATTGAATCATCGTCATCAGAGCATACTAAGTTAATTAATGCCATGTTCATGGGCGCCTTTCTTTTCTTTTTTATATACATACAAACATATATATATATATTTAATCAGTATGAAAAATAAAATGCATTTTCAATTGATCCTTATAATTTTTTATTTATCACATTTCTCGATGAAGGGAACCCTTAATGCGTTTCGGAGATTCGTTTGGGAACGTAATTAACATCTTAGAAAAGTTAGAAAGATTGTAGGCTTGCGAGATGTCGAAGATTAGGATTTTGGATGAAAATGTTCGTAGTCTGTGTTTGCGTAATTCTTCGGATTGTTCAAAAGAAAAAAAAAACCATTGAAATTGCTTGTAACAGATATATTTTTATACACCGGATGAAATCTTTTGATATTTTGGCGTATTTGCAAATAAAGCAATCGTTTGATTTTTCGAGATGCAAATTTTAGAGTCAGGATTTTGGAATAGTATTGGTGGGACGCGGAGAAGCGTTGTTTAAGAAATAAGTGTGGATTTGTAGCTTGTGGTAAACTGATAGTGACGTTTGGAAAACGATGTCAGTTTTTCTAAAGATTCGCACAACATTAGTAATTTCGATCTTTAATTATATCAAATATTGCAATTTCAAGAAATTTAAACATTCTTTCGTAAAATATGCTTTGCTAAATTTTATAGTTTAACAAAGTTTGATTTCATGTAATATGTGTTACTATAGCAACAAATTCAGAAACAAAAATGTGTAAATAGTTATGAACATCAATTTTGACGCAACAGTTGTCATAGTAATGAGTCAATTTTAAATATTTCTATAGGAAATAAGTGCTGAAAATGATTTCATTTCGTTTAGAAATCATAAAAAATAAAAAAATAATAACCTTTCGTAAATTGAGAACTGTTTCGTAAAGAACATTGTTTTTGTGGACGTCAATTTTGGAGCAACAGTTGTCATAGAAATGAGCAATATTATTGATCAATTTTGTATCTTTCTATATAAAATAAGTGCTGAAAAAGATTTCTTTTTGTTTAGATGTGATTTAAACAAGTAAACCTTTCGTAAATTGAGAACTGTTTTGTAAACAACTTTGTTTTCGTGGACGTCAATTTTTGAAGCATAGAAATGAGCAATGAGTTATTCAACAATTGTGTATCTTTAAATAAGTACTAAAGACGATTTCTTTTTGTTTAGATTTGATTAAAACAAGCAAAACTAAATAATAAATCTTTCGTAAATTGAGAACAGTTTCGTAAAGAACATTGTTTTTACATGTACAGAATTTCGCGAAGTTGGCTTGGAAAGCCAGTTTGATCTCTACTGAACTTATGGTTTTCTTATTGCTTTTGGTTTATTTCTTCGTCTTTTGGAACTGTAATTGAACACCCGACAATCGAGTTTAGAACGTTAGCTGTTGGTAGAAAACGCTGCTGAAGATGATGATGGACGTCAGGTTTAAGGAAAGAAAACGTCTTTCTATTCGGAATGAACAAAAACACGCATCTGTCGACGGCATCACAATCATGTTGATATAAAATTCTTGTGCAATAATTTGCTATTCTAATATTAATTAATAAAAGTAACAAAAAAAAAGTGAATAAATATTTGTACTACAACTTTGGTGTTTTTCATTTCATTGATTTAAGCCCTTTTACAATGAAAGCTGTGAAAACTACCACGGATTTCGTGAAAATTGAAGAAAAAAAAACGTATCCGTAAGCATCTACAATCGAGTCTTTACAAATCATTGATTTACTCGGTAACTAAAAATGGCATGATTATCTATTAACACACTAATTAAAGCTGAATAATCAGGCTTTCAAACGTGCTATTCGGCATATTTGTAACTATTACGGTTTTGCTGTAATTGACTGACAAAGTTGAAGAAGATATTAGTTACCTAGAACGACACAATAAACATTGCAATTAAAAACAAATATTCGGGGTTTGTAACTACATACCAATTCAAATCTTTAAAATAAGATATTAAAAACTAATGTAGTGTATAGATTCGTGTCAATCCTTTCTATTTATCTCGTGGTATGAAATGCACTTAGTTCGGTAATGGAATAAGGAAAGCACTTAGGTGTTTGGAAATCAACGTGTTTTTTAGAGTAAAAAGCGACAAAGTTACGTAAAAAGTAAATGTAATTCTTATAAATCTGTACAGTAAATACAAATACTGTGAATATATTCGTAAATATACCTAAAAATTAAACCACACATATCATCTCTTTACAATTCGACGGATAAAGTTTTGAGTTCAGCTTTGCATTCATCGAAAGCCTCCCTGTACTCCTCGTGTTCTCGTACGAGGACCATCAAACATCCCCTTTTCGCACCCAGAGCAGCCCCAAGATCCGTGCGACTTGGGGTGAAGCAGTATGGAATATCCTTCTCCTCGCAGACGGCCGGCAGATGACACATGATGTCCACCGGTGTCACGTCTCCAGCGAAGATCACAAGACCCCTCTCACCCTTACGTATCCTCATCTGGACATCCTTCAAACCGTTCCTCACATAGGTTTTATGTTTGACAGCTGTAAAAACACATTAAATCATTAAAATACATTCAATTACTGTTACAATTCTTAAAAACATAATACAATTTTTCAATATTAAACTAATATTGTAACGTGTATTCATCGAAACACTTTTGTTCATACCAAAAAAAAACTTTATAATAATAATTGTTGTTGCACAAATCAATTGGAATTTACTAAATTTTTACTGTGAATTATTCTAAAATCGAAAGGCTTTGAAATAGTTTATATGAAGTCTTTATAATAACAATTGTTATATGAATCGATTGATATTTACTAAATTTTAAATGTGAATTATTCCAAAATCGGGAGGCTCTCAAATTATTATCAATCAAATGATTATTAATAAATTTTCAAATACAAAATCATCTCGTTTCAACTATTTTAAATCAATGTTATTGATACTTGTATAAAGTTAATTTTGTCGCCAGAAATAAATGTTTTATAATACTTCTATACATTTGGCAAGGTATATAAAGTTTCATACAATATTAGCTTTTTCATTAACAAGTATAATTTATAATATTGTGGAACAACTGAACTTTGCGAAAAACCAAAGTGTGCTTATCATAAAACAAAATTTAAGGAATGTCATCGTAAACATAGTTATGTGTCAAATTGTATCCTTTATCGACTTAGATGCAAACTAATTGAAAGTGTATGTAAAACGTGTTACCTTTTTTGATGAGTTTGTAGCATTTCTTGGTGAGCTTCTTCGAGGCCATGGGTTTAGCAATGATGCTCACATGCTGCAGCTTCGATTCGTAGCTTCCTTTCTCTTCCTTCATGGAAACGTCAGCGACGGAAATATCCAAATCCTCCTCAGTCTTAACTTTACCCATCTTCTTTATTTGTATATTCAAAACGCACGTGCAAACTTTAAGGTTATCTCGATGCGTGCTTCAAAGCAATGTAAACTGATGTAAACTCATGTATGCTCATATAAACTAAACTGAAGATAGCAACAGTTGGCAACAGTTGTACAACACTCATGCTACCAACTGAATCCAGGTAAACCACACGTTAAATCAAAATACGACCTTACATACACCAGACAATGGGGGGAAATCTATTAATGTGTCAGATATCCACTTTATATTTAGAACGAATCATTTAAATCAATTTACATGCGACTTTATCATTGTTTTTGAGTTCGAGAATCCCCGAAATTTATCAACATTTCCTTATGGAGAATCCCCCTAATTATGTTTTATTTTGTAATCAAATAATATCTAAATTAATCTCATGCAATCTTATGCAATAATTTCCTGTTTTGTATTCGTTAACAAATAGTTAATTATTTCAGAATTTACCATTGTTTATATAGAAACGATTAGCATTGTCGTTTCAAAGTCTTGAACATATTCCTTGAAGTTTACTTATACATTCTGGATACAACAACAGTTTTTAGTTTTGGTTGAAAATTATTAATTGATAATTATATTTTTGTTGAGATTACAGCTGAAACATTTCAAATGCAGCTTTCTTGTACATTCAACAAAATTAATCATTTTTGGTTTATTAATTTGGTTAAAAATTAAAAAATAACAACTAATTTCATGAAGTAATTTAACAATTTCTCGACAGGAAGTGTTTATTAATATTAACTACATAAAATATTGATTTTCGAAAAACAAAAACATATATTGTTATGGTAACAGCATTGTTATTTGGCATCCATAGAGTCTTCACACTTAATACTAATGGTAACCATGAGAATAATAAGTAAAATTATGATTTAATTTGTCGAAATTGTTGACTTTTATTGGAGGTTTTTCATAGATAATTCACCAATAAGTCTATTATGACCAATCTTCATAATTGAAATATATGTTGTTTGAAGCAACTGGTTAAGATTAAGATAAGAAGTAACAATGTAAAGGATATTGGTTTCACATAACAGTTTATCAATCATTTACAGGATTTCCTTCAAATTGCATCATCTGTTTACAGTCCGTTGCAATGAGTCATTATTATGCAATTTTCTTAGTTGAGTAGAATGTATTTTTTTTAACAAAATAGTTTTTTTTGCGTATAACTTTATATTATGCTTTAATTTTTACATTTCAAAATTTTCTCTCGGTGATATTGAAATATCGTGTCCCAGGATGAAAAATCTCTGGACACCGTGAATTATCTTGAAGTAACGTCATTGAAGAATCTTTGAGGGGTTTACGAATATCAAATGCGAATATTCTAAGTAGTTTTATTGTACGGTTGTAGTGTTTTTATGGGGAAGTTAACTATGTAAGAGTTGATCTCATGGTTTATTAACTAATTGTTACATTCTTCTCTTAAGTGTACAAATGAGTGTTTTTATTGAGAAGACAACTTTTTGAGAGTTGATCTCATTGTTTATTAACTAATAGTTACATTCTTCTCTTAAGTGTATAGTTGTAGTGTTTTTATTGAAAAGTCAACTTTATAAGAGTTGATCTCATTGTTTATTAACTAAGAGTTACATTCTTCTATTAAGTGTACAGTTGTAGTGTTTTTATTGAAAAGTCAACTTT
>JAFMTC010000946.1:98681-126381 GCA_018845635.1 Nicrophorus orbicollis
TGCGGTCATGCGTTTGCTCTCATTTGCTGTGATGGGAGTCGCGACTTCCACGTGGCCGCATGTCCAGGTGCTAATTAATGGTATATCATCTTGACTTCGAAGATGGTAACCAGGTATCAATTGAAGCGCAAAACAGAGCCTCTGAATTGTTGCAAGACCCTATCGCATTTACCTTCAAGTAGGTGCACCTGTTTTTCAACATAAAATGTGACGGATCTCGTTTTCATCCAATAGATTCATCATACGTTGATTTATCTAAGGGATGAAAATTAAACTCCCTGTCATTCCTATCACTTTCCCACCTCCAACCCTTATCAATTACATTAATAAATCACAGCTAAAAATCACCTGTTCATTATTGTGAAATCTCGACCTTTGCAGTGTTTGAAGTAATTGTTAGTTTAGACTTCATTTAAAGTATATCACTCGTTGTTTCCACAGTACTCTAAGTTGATGCAAGACCGTACACATTTGCCTTCACGAGGCAATAAATATTTTCTTGGAGCTTTCCCAACCAGGAGGTTATTGAAGAAGTTTTTTATTTTAGTTCAAACAAACATGAATTGTAAGAAATACAAATATATATATATAATTTAAATAATAATTAGAATTTGTATATGTAATTTTTATTGAAGAAAATAAACATAATTTGGTATTATTAATGAAAGTAGAAAATAATGAATCTTTTTCGTTATTTTATTATAGACAACCAGATATACACACATAACATACATAATCAACAAAAATAAATTGTTCATATTCAAAACTTAATTAAAAAACACTTAAATTGTTATTGAAGTTAACTAGTAATTAAAATTTGATAATGGGGAATATTTAGACAGCAAAGCTTAGCTTGAAGGTAGGTAACTTTTTAAGTTACGTTTGTTGAGTACTTCAGTCGAGATTGTGGCGGGAAACCTCGCTCATCAAAAGTTTACTGCTCTTAACCTAACAAATTTAAAGGGCTTCAAAACAAATCATAAAGTGCTGTATTCGAATTTTACAAAATGTATATAAAAGTGAGGAAACTTGGTGCGAAACCTGGAGACGATGATCTCCTGGTTAACTTATCGAAGAAGGCAAAGATCCAGGAGCTGAGGAAAATGATCCAGGATGAGTGGAGTATCCAACCCGAAAAACAGAGGCTCTATTATAAAGGAAAGCAATTGATTGATGATCATGAACTTTTTGAGTACGGTGTCCAATTGAACGATGTAATCCAGATGTTGGTTAAAGCTGAGGAGAAGAAGGAAGACGTTAAAGAGGAATTGATCAAGAACAGCACTGTTCGGGAGGAAGTTGTGGCGCAGAGTAAATACTATAAAATAGGTGATAAGGTTGATATGAGGGACACTAATGGCTGCTGGTTCGAGGCCAAAGTGGAGAAGATTTACAGCAATGGCGATGATACTGGGGCTAAAGAGGAACCCAACCTTTTTTTTAAATGTCTGCAAGAAACCAATTTCCTTCCAGTTCGTTTGGAGGTGAGTTATGATAATTTGAGGCCTCGCTCATACAAAGTTTTCAAGATGAGTGAACTGTCACCTGGGATGACTGTGCTTGTTAATTACAATATCGATGAGTCTAAGGAACGTGGCTATTGGTACGATTTCAAGATCGCATATAAATTTGTTAAAAGTATAAAAGGAACGTTGTTCTTTGGACGAGATAAAAACCCCCTGGAGAATGTCACTGTTAAATTCGTTGACGAAGTGCTGAAGATTGAGAAACCGGTTCTGCTTGACGAGCAGGTGGAAGTTAAGGAGTTGGATGGACTGGAGCTACGTAAAGTGCCTTATTACTGTAAGAAATGTAAAGATGTACCTGATAAGAAGTGCAGAGAGTGTGGTTGCAGGGTGTGCTTCGGAAAGAACAACGTGGAGAACATGCTGCTCTGCGATGAGTGCGATGACGGTTACCACATCGGTTGTCTGAATCCTCCGTTGACGGCGATTCCAGAAGAGGAGGAATGGTATTGTCCGTCCTGTAAAACCGACGAGAACGAGATAGTTAAAGCCGGCGATAAGCTGAAGTTCAGCAATAAGAAGTCGAAGATGCCGAGCGCGAAAGATGGAACTGCTAGGGATTGGGGTAAGGGCATGGCATGCGTTGGAAAGACAAAAGAATGCACCATAGTATCCAAGGACCATTTGGGGCCAATTCCTGGGGTGGAGGTTGGGACATCCTGGAAGTACAGGTTGCAGGTCGCCGAAGCCGGCATTCACAGACCCATAGTTGCTGGCATTCATGGAAGATCGTGCAGCTACGCTTACAGCTTAGTCCTGAGCGGAGGCTACGAGGACGACGTCGATAACGGAAATGAGTTCTTGTACACCGGATCAGGAGGCAGGGATTTGTCCGGTAATAAAAGAGTCAGCGAGCAGAGCTGTGACCAAACTTTGACAAAGCTGAACAAGGCTTTAGCTATGAACTGTAACGCAAAATTCAATGCAAAAGACGGAGCCGAAGCTAAAGACTGGAAAGGAGGTAAACCCGTGAGGGTGGTAAGGAACTACAAAGGCGCGAAGCATTCAAAATATGCACCAGCTGACGGCAATCGTTACGACGGCATCTACAAAGTAGTCAAGTATTACCCGGAAAAGGGAAAATCCGGCTTCATCGTGTGGAGGTACATGTTGAGGAGGGATGATCCAACACCGGCGCCGTGGGAAGAAGGTGGTCAACAATTCGACATGATCTACCCAGACGGTTATTTGGAAGCACAAGAGAAGAAAGGAACCAAAAGAGTCTTGACGGACGCCTCGAATTCCCCGGCGCCGAAGAAGGCCAAAACCGAAGCATACAAATTACCAGCGGACGTTAAAACGTTCATAGACGAAGATAAAGGGAACGCAAAATCATGGAAGGAATGTAAAGAGTGTTTGAGGGACGGTAAAGTGAAATTCCTGGAGAAAGTGGAAGAGATCTTCACGTGTATCTGCTGCCAAGAAGTCGTCCATCTTCCCATCACCACCGAATGCTCCCACAACATTTGCCGGAGTTGTTTGCGAAGATCCTTCGCCTCGGATATTCACACGTGTCCGTATTGTCGTTTTGAGTTGGGACGTGGATACGAGATGAAGATCAACGAGGCCTTGACGAAAACACTCCAAAAGCTCTTCCCAGGTTACGAAACGTCTCGTGACTAGGAATCAATGATGAACCTTTGCTAGTATTAATTGATATATTTAATATGATTATTATTTAATGTTGTTTTATGCTATTACTGTTTACATGTTCTATTCTGTATTGATGGTACAAGTCCTCACAATAAAAATATTACTTTTTATGACTTACATTAAAAACTTTTCCAATACTAAATTTGCATCTATCAGTACAGTTATTCGACTGGATCAAAAGTTATTTAACAACTTCAAATGTTATTATTAGTTCTAGTTAAATTGCACTTTCATATTGTTATAATTAATTTCACAATTTTAGGTACTTAAAACAAATAATTTGTACTTTCTCATTAACTTTAAATACTTATATTCATTCATATTCAATGTAAACTCTTCATACATCAGCAAAATTGTGTCACAACGTGTGCGTTCCAACGCATGCTATTTCTTAAGAAATTTGTTTACCAAGTAAAAAATTTAATTGTGTAATAAGAAAATACTCGAATAATATTTTCATATTAAAATGTACATAGATTTATAATGTTTATTTTCACTATTTACATATTTTCAAATTAATAAAATGTTTATATATTTTCATTAACTTTACACGTTTTATAATTATACATTTTAATTTCGCATCTTTTGATACAATTGTTATATAAATATGTTTATTTATGTAGACTTGTATATTTTTTTAAAATTTCTTTGTCACCTCTTAACTTATTGAACAAGCAAATTGAAGATGAAATTATTGCATTTCCAATGATAGTATATTTAAATAGTAAATTAATTTGAATTTTTTTAGTGCAATTTGTTCTTTTTGGTTGGTTGTTTGTATTATTTAAATTCAATGTAATTTGGAGGGAAAACTATATTTTTAGTTTATTTCAGGATAAAATTAACAAAATTTTGGTATTAAATCTAACACTGCTTTAATTAAATTATTTTGCATAAAGTTTCAAGTTTTATAATTAAAATAATGGTTTATTCTTGTATGTACCCTGTGGTGGTGGGTGGTGCATTCAGTATTTTATTGTTGGCAACTATAGTTTCAGGTTGTGTAAATAGTTATGATTCTTTGCTGAATGCTGCATTGGAGGGAATATTGTGCTTTGGAGCACTTTCAAGTCGATTCAGCGAGAAAATGTCGAAAAGTGTGTTGCAGCCGTTGGACGTAAATCGCAGTAGTGTGGATCGGTCACCTGCGAGGTAAGAAAAGCTTGCTCCCATTCAAAATTCCCTCGACAGATCGAAACAAAAGACTTTCGTCGCCACCCCAAAAATAAAAACTGGTGCACGCACGAAAAGAAAAAAACTGAAATTCCAGGTGATATAGGTCCCCAAACAGGGTCACTGATCGTGTGTGTTTCTTGCATCTGCTCGCATTTACTTCTTAACACTTTACGATCATCGTCAGGATGATGGGCACGTACGTTCTTGGTGGTGTTTCTTCAAGGCCTGCACACTTTTTCTTTGTGTGTTTCAACTCTAAAACAAGTTAATAAGTTTTGTTTGTTTGTGCAGGAAGAGGGCAAGGTATGACTCTCCAGTCAAGGAAGGATGGAGCCTCACCTCAAATACCTTGAAGCTTGACGAAGTCTTTGATTTTGGTGTCGGTGTACTTAATTCTGATTCGGAAACACAGACTGATGAAGAGGATTGTACTCGGGATGCATCTAGTTATGAGGACAGTTCAGAACAAATCGCAGAAGTTGTGAGTAACTGTTAAATTATTTTATATTAGTATAATTTAGAAATGGAAAAATCTAACTGGAAAATATGATGCAATTTTCACACTTAAACGATATAACAAGTGTTTTCTGAATTGACTGCATCTGTTGTTCATTTTTCAATATGTATTCATTTTAATAGTTATATTTTAACTCATAACATTGATTTGTTTACTTATTTTTTAGGACGAAGCAGTTGCCAACTCAATTTTGTCAAGTGGTTTGGATGATTTTTTAATTAAGAAACCAGTCATAGCAAATACCTCGACCTCAATAGGTGAGAATTCTGATTTTTCTTGTAATTAGTTAAATCTACTTAAAGTTTTTTTTCGTAATATATTTGATAATATTGATTAAAATTATTTCATTTAATTATTTTACTTAAATTCAATTTCTTTTCAGACTATTTTTCTCTACTATCCGATGAGGTGATTCTTCACATATTCTACTTCGTTCCTAAAAAGCAGCTCACGAAAATCGCGTGCGTTTCGAAGCGCTTCCACCGATTGGCCGAAGATGAGAGTCTCTGGGCAAGGATGGACGTGTCCAACCGCGTTTTGTATCCCGGTGCTCTCGGTCAGATCCTCAGCAGGCAAGTGGTCATCTTGCGACTTGCACAGAGCGACATTTTGCATCCTGCATTTTTTCCGGACTGCCGTGCATCTGATGAAGAGTTTCAGTCGCGTCTCCTCTACCTGGACTTGAGCATGGTGCACGTGTCGCCCGAGAATCTCACGTGTCTCTTCGCCAAGTGCCAGAGACTCAAGAAGCTCAGTCTTGAACACGTCCACATCAACACGGGTGTGCTTCGAGCGTTGGCGCAGAACAAAGAGCTAGAGGTTTTGAATCTGTCCATGGCCCATGGAATAGAATTTGACGGATTGAAGATGCTCCTGCAAAATTGCAAAAAGTAAGTCATTTCAGTTCAATTAGTTTGAAACAACAATAATTTTTGAGCAGAAAGACCTCAGTTTGACTATTTTGTTGACTTTACATAATTTGTATATATATATACTATCTATGAAGTCATACAATACATTAATTAACAAACCAATTTTAATTAAATGTTAATTACTCAATAAATACATACACGAAATAGATATTTCAATATGTAAAGTGAAGATTAAACTTTGGCCTTTCCAAAGAGCTATTTTCCAGATTTGTAACTTTCGTAATTTTGCTGTAATGAATTTTCTAAATTGGACTTAATTAAATGCATGTATATTTGGTTGCATACAGTACGGGTTTAAAAACGAAATCTTGAATGATTTTTCATTTCACCAGTATTCATTTGAGATTTCATTGGATTTTTGAAATGCTATTCAATCTTTTTCAAAGTGGTAAATTGTAGTTGAAAAATGAAATCTTTATTCAATTTTTAATTTATTTATTTCTAAAAACTTATTTACATTTTTATTTTATTATAATTAACTTGATCTTCCTCCTCTTCAGTCCTTTTGGGCAATCCTAGAGACTAGTATTGAGAGCGAACTCTGTTGATTCATTTTTCATTTCTCAAGTGCTCGTTTAATTTTTGTTTAATGTTCAATTCCATTTGAATATTTTCTGGAATTCTATTGTATTCACTAATACCTTGTACCATTATGTTCCTATTTAGAATGTTGGTTTTGTTCTTTTCCATTCTCAAGTTATGTCTGTTCCTCGTGTTGCATGTGCGAATAACACTGTTTGCATGTAGATCCAGTTGTGTCTTTGTTTTCTCTTGTCTAATTCTGTGTATGTTGCACTGTCCTCAGTGTCTCCACGTCTTGTAGATAAACTTCTAATTTGTCCTTGAATAATATTAGTCTTAATTTGTTCTTGTAGTGCGTTTATATTCAAAATTAGAAAATTTTCAATTTCTCATGTTGTTCGCCTGTTTTTCTAGATTAATTGAAATAGTTGTAAACTTTATATAACACTTGTACCTAAAATTATATATTGTTGTTGGTTTGGTTGCAATTATTACATTTTCTATCTGTTGCAATAGGTTGCGAGAATTAAATTTGGCGTGGACACTTCTGACTTGTCATTCAATCAAACTGTTGTGCTCTCATCTACCGACGACCCTGGACAGACTGAACCTATCTGGATGCCGGAAACTGCTCACCGACAACTGTAAGCATAACACTTTACTACTACCTATTTACTCGCATCTCATCATTCAACAATTTCAAATCACGTTAATAACACTAAACAAACTGAAATCCATACAGACGTCCTGGACCTAGTAAAATCATGCCCCGGACTCAGAGAACTTGACCTATCCGACTGCACCGGACTCACGGGGACCTCAATACAGCACATTATCCTTCTGAAGGATCTCAACTTCCTCGCGCTCTCGCGCTGCTATCTTATCCCTTACAGATCACTGCTCATGCTGAGGAAGGTCAAATCTTTAGTATATTTGGACGTTCACGGTGGTTACATCGACTTCACCGAGCTGAGGACCATCCAGGACGGCCTGGGCAGTCACATACACATCAACAAGTTCAAGTTTAGCTCGGTTGCGCGGCCCACGGTAGGTGCTAGGCGGTCATCCATTTGGAATATGCGAGTACGCGACTAGCCACAACGAAAGACTGAGAAAGACATTATTTGAACAACGAGTCAAATATTAGAGAAACCTCAATGGAAATTGTGATAATAATAAGTAAATATTAATCGTTTTTGTTTGTACTGCATCAAGTGATAACGGAAATCCGCTTACGTTTTAACTCGTAATTAATTCGTTATTTTTTTTTGGTTGTACTTTCTTCGTTCTTTATACATATTTACAATAATATTACTATAAATGTTTATATATTTACAACTACCGAGAAAACTATATAGTATAACTATTCCGTTCTATTATATAAAGTTATTTATAGCTAAAATTATTTAACTAAATTTATTATAAGCAACGCCTCTTGTGTTCTGTTGCTTTTATTTTGTATTAGCCCTTGTTTTTCGTTTAGTTTATACGTTTTGTAACTTCACTATTATATTTGTCATGGCGTGTTTCTTTGATGCGGTGAATCAGTATTCAATATAGAAATTGTATTGAAAAGTTTATATAGATTATATATTTATACATATATGAAGAACGTTATATAAATAGGTGCATATAGCAATAAATTGTATACTTTGTTAACCATTATTTTGTGGTTTTTAGGACTTTATATTGAAACGGACTCATGTGGAAGATGTTATACATTTATAATCATTGTCAATAAACGATCTCTTTAATAATATAATCCAAAGTTTTATACAGATTCTAATAAATAATTTTATAACAAAGTAATTTATATTGGAAATATAATTAGAAATCGAAAGACTTGCTAAAATGTATGCAGTTGTATAACCGATACAACTTAATTCCATATTTCATGCATTTTCATATTAATTATGCAATGTTATTTATTAATCATAGTTAATTAAATAGATTATTTGCAAAAGTTATAATTAATATTTAAAATAATTAACTTTTCATATTAAATACACGTGTGTAATTTGAGTTGCATAACTATTTGAATTTTGTTTAATGTTTTTTGAATTTTCCTTTTAATTATGTAATTTGAATTAAGAATTATTGTTATGTTATTTAATTAAATTTCAGGTGTTTATTCCTATTTTTTAAATAATGTATCGCAAAATACGTGAATTTGAATAGATGTCACTTTGAAGTTTTTGTCAAAGCCTGAAATTAAAGAGAGGTTATATAAAAAAAGAATCCAAGGGAAAAATAGAGAATGTCTTCGTTAATAACTAATATTTTAAGTCTATCTAGAAGGCAACTTCTACCACAATCCAAACTGTCGAAGGTAAACTTCCTACAATCAAATTTTTCATTCAACAAGTTTGGGTTTTTTTGGTAGTGTTTGATGCAGAGTAGATGTTATGCAGCACCACCAAGCAAGAAAGCTTTGGCTGGTAAAGGAAAGGGTCCAATTACATGGAAGAGCTTCGGAATAACAGCTGCAATTGGTGGAGGAATTCTCGGTTTCATGCTGTACGTGAAGAAGGAGAAGGAGGAAGCCCAGCTGAAGGAGCGGCAGAGGATGTTGGGGAAGGCGGCAATCGGGGGCCATTTTGAGCTCATCGATAGTGAGAAGAACTTGAGGAAGAGTGATGAGTTTTTGGGGAAATGGTTGCTCATATATTTCGGGTTCACGCATTGTCCTGACATCTGTCCAGATGAACTGGAAAAGATGGCCAGCGTTATCGATCAATTGGGTATTACGTTTGCACAGATGTTAATGGATTGTTGGTTTCAACTAATTCCTATTTGCAGATGGGGATAAGAAAGTGCCGGAGGTGCAGCCTTTGTTCATCACTGTGGATCCGAACAGGGACACCCCAGAATTGGTGGGAAAGTATTGCAAGGAGTTCCATCCTCGTCTGCTCGGATTGACGGGCGACGAGAAGCAAGTTTCGCAGGCCTGCAAAGCGTATAGGGTCTACTTCAGTGCAGGGCCGAAGGACAAAGACAGTGATTACATTGTTGATCACACGATCATCATGTATTTGGTGAATCCCAAAGGGGAATTCGTTGATTACTACGGGCAGAATAGGAACGCCAGTGAAGTTGCCGATTCCTGTAAGATCAACATGCTTAAGTACGACCAGATCAACAAGACTGGATGGTTTGGGAAATGATGCTCTATCGCCCGTTCATGTATTATAGCATTTATTACTGTTGACTCTTATTTAAATAGTAATTAAACATGTTTTTTTTTACAATCACTTCTCTCCAATTAACACACAAAACTATATTTATTTACCTATTGAAAGAAAGTATCTAATTAAAACATTTGCATTGATGTATTTAGTTATGATTTAAGAGAAAAGTTACGTTAATTATAAACTAACATTTTATTTAATAACTCGATAACTACAAATATCACCTGCATAAATCAACATGCAAATTAAAGATAAAAATATGGTCTTTCCAATGAGCGCCTTTCTAGGGTTGTGACTGTCACCGTTCTTAAGTAATAAATTATCAAATTTTGTAAATACATTATCATTTATTTAATTAGCCGATAACTACACAAATCAAATAGATTTTTCAATACACTAATTAAAGATAAAAGTACGTTCTTTCCAACGATCTCTTTTTCCAGGTGAATATTACAGTTTGTATGTAATATTTTTTTAAAATTTAACAATAAAACGGAATGTAATTTGTGTATATTTGGTTGCCTATGTTCACGTTAACTTTGTTAACTGGAAACATTTAAATTTTATTTAATTATTCGGTAACTGCAAATGGATTTTTCAACAAGATATATACCAGTTTTATAACTTACGTAATACATTTTCGCATTTGGTTTCAGACATTCATTTATTATACTTTGAAACATTTACATTGGATTTTCTATTGAATATTAATTACTCCATTACTAGATTGTATCGCATTCGAATTAAAGATAAAGCTATGATCTTTCTAATGAGTATATTCGAAACTTTTTGTTGTTCACTGTTCGTCTGTATCAAGTCAAATTTTAAAATGAATACTTTCTTGTTTTATTCAATTAGTTAATTACTTTGAACGGTAATTAGTTTGTTTCACATACAAATTAAAGAGAAAACTATGACCTTTCTAATGAGTGTATCTTATAATGTATGTTATTTCCCGTTTGTTTGAAACAAGTCAAATTTGAAAACCTCCAAGTTTTATTCAATTACTCTATTATTTTAATCGGTAATTGGTTTGCAAATCAAAGAAAAAGTACTATGCTTTTTCTAACGATTTTATGTATTTATTACAAATAATTACATTATTACATCAATTAAATATGCAAATAATGTTTTCAGGAAGTCGAGCAACAACATCTGCGGAAAATTCATGGAAGGAACTAGCCGAGAGGAAGGAAAAGCAGTCTCATCCTCGCAAGTTCATTCATACTTCGAATGGTAACCGAAACCAATCGCTCCGAGTGGCATGCAAATAATACTGACGAGAGTACCTGACCATTTATTTTATTATTAGGTTCTTCAATCCGAATCTTTCTCCGCATCCGATGCTCACACTTACGCCCTTTCGGCAAGTGATTTATTTGTATTATTATCGGTACCTGCGTCCACCAAAGGAGGTCCTCTCTCTCTCTAACACTCTTCTCATTCACGTGTATCCCATGAATGGGATAACTTACGACAATGGAGGAGGGCCAGTTTTTATTCTCTCTTTTTTTTTCTCTCTTCTCTACTTCGTTGTACGCCGCGCGTTTCGTTCCCAGAAACCCCACGAGAAGTTGTACATTCTTCTCTTCCTTTTTACTACGATTGTATAAGAGTGCATGATGCTTTTGTGCACGAGACGCCCGAACGTCTGCCACGACTCACAAATCCCATTTTCGGACCACTCAAATCGCATTACCGACGCATCACGAAACTATTGGATATTATTCAATATTGCATAACTCACTAATTACTGCATTGCACAAAAGGTTTTGAAACAATCAAAATGTTTATTTGTTTGCGAAATTTGATTAACTAATGAATTCCAAATATATCATAATTGAAAAATATATCATATTTGAATGATCATTATCGATTATCAATTGACATCTATCAATATATACTCAATACTACTCAATACATTTTATAATTATAGCAATTTTTTGTATTGATTTTTTTACATATTAATTACATTACTTATATTTAGATTTTTAATGAATATTATGAAAATTGATCATTATTTATTTGTTTGTTAAATTTGACTAACTAAATTAATTCTAAATAGAAATTATGTACTGTCAAATATACCAAATTTGAACTATAAAAATAAATTGACATCTGTCAATATATACTCATTATTACTCAAAACATCCTATAATTATAGCAAATTTTTGTATTGCTTTATTATTCATTAATTATTTATTAATTACATTACTTATATTTAGATTTTTGATGATTATTATGAAAATTGATCATTATTTATTTGTTTGTTAAATTTGACTAACTCATTAATTCTAAATAGAAATTATCTACTGTCAAATATACCAAATTTGAACTATAAAAGTAAATTGACATCTGTCAATATATACTCATTAAAGAACTAGATTGTGGTGTGTAGCTCATATCTAAGTACAAATAATTCTATATTTATAGCAAACTTTTGTATTAATGTCTATCAACATTAATTATCTATTAATTACATTACTTATATTTACATTTTTACTAATTATTATGAAAAATAATCCTTATTTCTTTATTTGTCAAATTTGACTAACTAATGTATTCTAAATAGAAATCATATACATTTGACTGTACCGAATTTGCTTATAGTGAATATATAAGAGTTTCCAAAGCAAACAGAGTTTTTGCCATTGAAAAATAATGATTCAGTATAATTTTTACAAAAAATACAATATAAATGAATGAACTGTCAAATGTCAACTTTCATCTATCATCGTATGTCAATTATAATGTCATAAACTGTATTTTGAGATCAAAAGAATGTTCAGTTGCGAAATAACAATTGCAAAAAATTAATCAACTTTCATCTGTCACTTTGTGTCATAAACCGCATTGTGATATCGAAATAGAAATCTTTAGTTGCAAAATGACAATTGCAAAAAAAACAGCTTTCGTCTTTTGTTATTTATTATGTCATTGTGATATCAAGAAGCACGGTTTACAAAGAAGAAGACCAAAACCGTACTCATCCACTTCCTTTTATGATGCACTCGTTTTCATGAACTTCCTGAAGTAGTTCCTCTTCATCCGTAGAGTGTCACGACAATTGACTTCCCATGGGTCAGTCGAAGAGCTCTCTCGACCTACGAGGATGCTTGTAATTTCAAGAGAAATCCACTAAAGTGCACGTGAACGATGATCGTTTTTCCATTATTTGGTTATTGAAAAAAGGAAAAACAGCTTGAATGTCTGCAAAGCCGAAAGGGCAACGCACCAAATAATGCACCACTTCCTGTCCATTCCGATCGACCACCCCGTGACAATTGATTTCCTATTTACCGACCGACTACCTACCTCGTAGTATTTCTGTTTACTCTTTCATGAACTAAATGCGAAAAACCGTATGGATTTAACGAAAATTTATTACAAAATTCACAGTTTATGTATACAAAAGAAACCAATTTTCAGTTAACAATAGCAACTTGCTTGGAATTTGAACATTACACATATTTACTTCTGAGTTTATAACTGTAAATTAGTGCAAAAAAGATATACATATATTATACAACAATCAGAAACATTAATTGACTTAACTGTCATTACTGACATAACCTATTGCTAATGTCATGTGTATGACGCTGTACTAACTTTATTGGTTAACTTGGACAAGTACTTGTGACATGTATGATTTCCCAAATTAAAATCTACTCATAGACGAGCATTGCATAACTTATGAAGAGTTTACTTATAATAAACAATTGCAATGAACAGGCGATAATTGATACAATCAAGTAAAAGTAGACGCGTGTCACGAATCCAATTCAGTTCCGATATTTACACAAAGAAAATATTGACCACTTCCTTTCATCCTCTTCCTTTATTCCCCACTCGTTTTTATGAACTTCCTGAAGTACTTCCTCTTCACCTGGGGAATTTCACGACAATTGACTTCCCATGGGTCAATGAAGTATCGCTCCTCCAGCGAAGGATCCTCCAAAAAAAAAAACGAGGAAACATTATGTTGGATGAGAGTTTTTCTGCCATTCTTCGTGTGTTTCTCATTGTCGTTCTGTGCGTGGAAACTGGATGAATGAATGGAGCAAAAGGCTGAGGATAATACGGCGTTTCCTGTCCGTTCCTTACGGTCACCGTGCGAACAATTGATCTCCTATTTACACTACCTACCTCGTAGTAACTTGCACCCCATTCATAGTTCCATTCAAGAGCAACTTCAATTCCGAGTGCACAAATCGATTCTTGCTAAATATATACTTGTGTCCGGAGTTAGTGCCTATTTCTAAAAAGTGTTATACTATAACTTACTATATTATACTTTAGTCATTAGTCAATGTCTTGTATTAAGATGGGTGATCTTTAATTTGATAACTACATTTTCCTTTCATTGGAACTACTTTTTGATAACAATCAAACTGTACAAATTAATCCTATTCAATACACGTTTGAATACAGTTCAGATATACTTCATTATTAATTAGTAATATCTTCAAAATATCTATCAAATTGTACAAATTGATTCATTTATTAAGATATAATCGATCCTAGATAAAAATATACTTATATAGTGTTGAAACATATTTCTAAATGTGTTATACTATCTTATGATTAGTATACACGCATTAATCTAGTCTAGATGTTTGATTATCAACAATTAAGTTAAGCAATCTCTCATCTTTTGTATGTGTATTATACGCATACTTTCTGATTACAATCAAACAGCTCAAATCGATCCTATTACTTTAAAATCATCAGAAATCTCTACATTTTCCTCCTATACAACTATCACAAATCTCTGCGTTTTTCCATTCTGATATACCTGATTTCTTCGATAACAGTCTGCATCTATTGTGGCTACCTAAACAAGGGTTCGGGACGTGTGTAACTCGATCTCAAAGCAATTGTAAGAATCTAATGATCAGCAAAATTGTTGCAGTGACCGGAAGTTTGAGGTCACACGACACCGGCTAATTGTCCGAGGATGATAGCAGATTCAGGGGAGGAACAGGAAACGACGCAAGTGACCGTTCGGACACGACGTCGCATCGCATTACAATCGCACAAAGGGAAAAGACGCACACATCCGAACGGTATCGACGTTGCGAAGAATGAGAACATTTCCGGGGATCAAAACACCCCTGTTTGTCACCCCTCGTTTTGTTTGTTTGTTTGTTTACTGTAACATTGATATTGTGTAATATCTTCCTTTGAAGTCACAGTCGTTTAGGGTTTATGTCACTTAGTAATAATCACAGCATTTTTGGTTAAACATGAAGTCTTTTATCTTAGGATAATAATGTAATAATGAATTATCTCTTGTTTTAATAGTAACATCAATTATAAAATTAACAATTGAACTGAGTTTATTAGTGATTGAATCAAGAAAATTGACATATGTCATATAAAAACTATTTGACATATGTCATGGAAGTAGGTTATAATATTGTTTATTTGCATATGACATTTGACAGATGTCATTTTTTTGTAAATTATGCACAGTGCTTTGATTAGTATTCATATATAAGTAATATACAGCCAATAATTCAATAACATATATAGTTTCTTGGTTTAAGGTAACATCAATAATAAAATTAATGAATGAACTAAGTTTATGAATTAAGAAAATTGACATATCTCATTGAAGTAAGTTATAATATTGTTTAGTTGCATATGACATTTGACAGATGTCAAATTTTAGTGTTTTGATTAGTATTAACATATAATTAATATGCTGTTAATAATTCAATAATAAATATAGTTTCTTGGATTAAGTTTAAGAAAATTTGTAATAAAATGGTTATTTTTTTATTGTATCAACAAAAACATATGTTTTCTGTTAATTAAAATGATTTCTATTATAAAAACGATGTAAGCTATGACATAACTCCATTGAAACAAATGCATTTAAATGCAGCAAAACAAAAAGCGAGTGTGCAAAGCAGTCTTCTAATCAAAGAGAATGGTTGTTATTTGAATGATTTTGTACTCAAAATAAGTGCAAAATCGTGGTCTTTTTCGATTAAGTTTACCACATTTTGTAGTCACATCTAAATATGAAGTTATAAAATTCAATTATTTTCTTGTATTAGTAAATCTTACTTTTCGACAATAAGTTGTACATTTTGCTTCTTCGTAAATCGGCTGTAAATGGCGAAGGAGTCTACAATGTTCAACAAAGATGTTATTATGCAAGGATTTCCGCCGAACGAAGATCAAAAGACTCCTCTCGGCTCGTTCTTCTATGCGCATTTTGCGGGGAAAATCCGTTCTTGCATGATGCAGCAGCAGAAAGATGGAAAAACAAACATCACTGAACCTTGAATGAAGTCTACAGGACTCGTGTCTTCTTCTCCTCGGAAGCGCTGGGTGCCACGGATGGTCACACTCCGTCTCCGTCGAAGGCGTTTTTGTCAACAATCTCAAGAGAAAAACGAGCAAAAGGGAACGAAAGACGAGAAAAAGAAGGAGCGAATGAACCGAAACCCATCCGTGCATACATCCAAGCAATTACAATTACGTTCGGGCACACGCTTTAAGTAAATTACTTCGTCCAGAAACACAAAGAAAGATGGGAGGATGGACAGAAAAACAACATATTGCTGGAAGGATTTCTACTCGATGATTTTCGAGTTTTTTTTTTAAGTTTTTTGAAATTAAATAAACTGAATGAGTTTAATACATAAAATCAATCAAGTTGGGCTTGAAAATATGTGAAAATCATTAGTAAACAAAATGCTATCATTGTTGTTGCTATGGTATTTTCTGTTTATGTAATCAAAAGTGTTGATGTCAAACTGTAAAAATGTGAAAATCTTTAGTAAACAAAATGCTATCATTGTTGTTGCTATGGTATTTTCTGTTTATGTAATCAAAAGTGCTGATGTCAAACTGTAAAAATGTGAAAATCTTTAGTAAATAAAATGCTATCATTGTTGTTGCTATGGTATTTTCTGTGTATGTAATCAAAAGTGTTGACGTCAAACTGTAAAAATGTGAAAATCATTAGTAAACAAAATGCTATAATTGTTGTTGCTATGGTATTTTCTGTTTATGTAATCAAAAGTGTTGTAGGTGCGAGCGGCAGCTGTTTGGGATTACGTCGTTTGATTTGGGTGGCGGCGAGGAAGAGTTGAAAGCGACAGATCACTTTGAGCTATGATCCGTTTCGTAAATCCTCTAGTAATCCTGTCCGAAGGTGCGAAAGGGATACTGAAATCATATTACGAAAGAGTGGACGTGAAGGGATTCGAACGTACAAAAGGGAAGGTGTGATAAATATCTACACTAAACTATCCACCTACGAAGCCGACTCATCTCCTCGTTCCACAACAAAGGGTACAGAGTTACTAATTTGGCCCTAAACTATTCGAACGATCGCAAGGATCAAAACCCATAAAAAAAGACCTGCTTTACAATCCTCCAGTCCCTCCAGTCACATCTCATTTTTTGTCGAAAAAAGTAACCGTTTTTTAAGATTTCTACATTTGCTATGAAAAAAAAACTATATTGTAAAGAAATAAAGTAAATTATAACTTGAAAATTACAAATTTTATAACTTCAAAATTATGTTTCAAAATGTTATAACATTGAAACTAATTAGTATATCAATAGAATGAAATACAAATGCATAAATCACTTTGAAAATAAACATTCGTTACGAAAAAATAGACATTTTTATAGGAAAAATCCACTATTAACTCTTCATCCATAAATTATTTTCCAAATAAAACTCGTCATGAAATGAATCACCCAATAATCGTGTGCAGATTTCCATCAATAAATCACTTTGCAAACAAAATTCGTCAACAAATTGATCGTGTACAAATTTCCATCCGTAAATCACTTGCAAAATAGAAATCCATCATCAAATTACATAAACATTTTAGTGGTAAATTCACCATTAAAAACCACTTTTATTAAATTCACTCTTGAAGAACAATCATCGAAGAATCAAACGCAACTTAATCGAATCTGCGTTACAGGTACTCCGCCATTCTTTTCATCCTTTCAAACCTCTTCACAGATTCGTTTTTTTATTCCTCGTTCTTGCATCCTCCTGACCCAAATTCCGAGTGGAATTGCGGCGTTCTCACACACAATGCACCACAATGAAGATGAAGGGAAAAAAATCCTCATGAATCTGGGTTAAATCTGGTCCACCTTTTATCATCAAATTCGTGTTGTTCGATCTCGCATTTAGGACTTTCCTCTCCCTTCTGCTCGGTCCTTGAGATCCGAGTGAAAGTCGCAGGTAGATTCAGCATTGAATTTCGAACGATATTACCAAATTAAACACTTGATTATCGTGGAAAGAACAAACATATTTAACAAAAGGTGAAATATTTTGCAGATTAATTTATGTTTTTGTTAATATTATCAACTGATGATAATTATTGTTTTTTTTTACCAAGTTTCATAAAAGAAGTGTTTTTTGTATATCTTAACAGTTTTTTCTTAAGATTTCTTCATTAATTATACCGATTTCTACACGAATTAAACCTTTTACAAAAACGTATTTATATCGTGTATAAACATCAAATTTTAACTAACAATTAAAGAAGTATAACTCTTCATTTTTTCGATATTTTACAACAGTTTTCTTAAGATTTATACATTACCTATGCATTTTACAAGGAAATGTTTATATTTTCATAAGGAAATATCACCTTTTAACTAATAATAACTAAGTTTTTTTACTTAATGAAAATTCTCATAAAAGTAGTATTACTTTTCATTTTTTCAATATCCTACAACCGTTTTCTCAAGATTTCAACATTAACTATGCTTTCTACCAAAAAATGTGCATATTTTCTTAAAGAAATATAAATTTTTAACCAATAATAACTAAGTTTTTCACTTAATGAAAATCCTTAAAAAAGAAGTATTACTCTTCATTTTTTCAATATCTTACAACCGTTTCATCAAGATTTCTATATTAACTATTCATTTTACAAAAAAATGTGTGTATTTTCATATAGAAATATCATCTTTTAACTAATAATTGTTAAGTTTTTCACTTAATGAAAATTCTCAAAAAAGAAGTTTTCCTCATCATTTTTTTCATTATCTTACAACCGTTTTCTCAAGATTTCTACATTAACTATATATTTTACCAACAAATGTGTATATTTTCATATAGAAATATCAAATTTTAACAATAATAATTATTAAGTTTTTGCAAAAGTATCATATAAAAAAAGCATTACTCTTTAATTTTTCAATATTTTTACATTGAACCAACATAATTATGTAATTATTTTATCAGTAGTTTACTAAATAGTTTCAGTAATTAGATAAAAATGATGAAGAATGATCTGAATTGCTGTAAAAGTAAAGCAAAAACACACTAATTTTTACTTATAAAAAAAACAATATATTTGAATAAAAATAGTACATAAAATACTACAAAAATATGTTTAATAATTAGAATATTTAATAGAGATTTACTTAAACTTAACTATAGAAAACTACAAATGTTATTCAATGAAATATTTGTACATTATGTTTTCCTATTATTATAATGTTCTACTTTCTAAACTTATTTCAGTTAGATTTTCTTTATAAACATTTTTTGTTGTTTATTATATATTTCGTTTTGTAAATTATGATCAACACTACAAAAGCTTATATACTTTTATCCAATTTTTCAATGCTAAAAGTGGTTTTCTATGAAACTACCAAATTGCAGTTAAAACTTCAAATTGACATAAACGTCACTTAAATGTCAATAAAATGTAGTTTTAATGTCATCGAGACGTGACGCCCTTTTGTCAGCAGCTAATAAAGTAGTCGTCGGGCTGAAAAGGCGGAGACAGTTGTATCAGATCCAGCCTCCTGTTGAAGTTTATATTCTGAACAAACCCCAGGGAAGGGCTCGTGTTGAATCTGCACCCGATTTACGTGAATTTATTTTGACAAGTTCGCCGATTAACAAGAAGAAAAGAGCTCATAAACGTCTCCTTAAATCTTGGAGAATCTAGCAAGATTGAACGGACATGTGTGTACAGAGTTCAGGTCTCTTTTTTATTTGGATGGGTCAGGTAGGAGAACGCTCCGGTAATCCGTTGCACGTCTTTTCTCTACTTCTTGCGGAAAAATCGTCCTTTTCAGACGTTGCACAATGCTCGTGGGAGAGGAAGAATGCACGGTGGAAAAAGGGAGCAACGGGAACGGCGGATTACGTCGCTCATTTGCGGCGTATAAAAACTCTTTTCATATACTTGCTTCACGTTTCGAGGGGGCGCAAAAAAAGAGCAAAAAGGAGATTACGTGTTTGTGTGTGCAGAATTTGTTATTGTTAAAAGTATCATGCAAATATCCTTTGAAGACTTACCGAAGCTCAAACAGTGGTTGTTTACATGCAGTTTGCAGTAGACACCTTTAAAGCAAGATTATCCAACTTATAATTAAGTATAAATCCAATTGAAGAATACATATTATTCTTGTTTTATAAACCATTTTACACGAAAACATACAGAAAAATCATTATAAAACAGCCAAATCACAACTCCCACTATTCATAGTTAGTTGACCAATAGTCTAAGTTGAGATTCCGATGAATAACCAATAGTTTTAGTTGATGACCCAGCTAATAACCAATAGTCTTAGTTGATGACCAAACTAATAACCAATAGTCTTTGTTCAGAATCCGAAGAAGAACCAATAGTCTTAGTTGATGACCAAACTAATAACCAATAGTCTTAGTTGAGAATCCAAGGAATAACCAATAGTTTTAGTTGATGACCAAACTAATAACCAATAGTCTTTGTTCAGAATCCGAGGAATAACCAATAGTCTTAGTTGATATTCTGAGGAATAACATAGTCTTAGAAGAGTACCACTTGAGAAAAAAGTTACTATTAAACCAATAAAATTTACAACAACAATAAAGAAATCTTCCACTGTGTTCCTAAAACCATCCTGGGACATAACACTATAACAAACTATAAGTAAATAAACAGATGCATACATTCATAGTATAAATCAAGTTATAAAAAACTACTATTTTTAGTGGCGCCTAGAGGAATGTTGACAAAAAAATTGCAGACGCAGCGATTATCTGAAATTCCTCCAAAAGTATGAAAAGAAACAAGGAAACATTGAATGAAACGTACGAATAAAAACGGGTAATAAAAATATGAAGGTCAGGTTCGGTGTATTCTGCAAAACATAATTTATTCCGAATTCCAACGATAAATAAGTAAACCAACAAAAACTACAATTTTCGTGGCGCCTAGAGGAATGTTGACAAAAAATTGCAGACGCAGCGTTTATCTGAAATTCCTTCCAAAGATATAAATGTAAATAAGGAAACATTGAATGAAACGTACTAATAAGAAAGGGTAATAAAAATATGTAGGTCAGGTTCAGTCTAGTGTGGAAGATAGAACATAATTTATTCAACAATAAATAAACCAACAAAAACTGCATATATTATTTTCAAGTTTGAAGCGTTTTTATCGAATTAAAGAATGTTATTTTAAATGTATCTTTTAATATTGTATAAACAAATCAAATTCTTGTTATAATTCAAGTTTTTTTAACCAATTTTTACACATATTTAATGTTTAATTTGATTAAACATTAATTAATTTATATTAAGTTAGTTCTTCGAAATTTTTACTTTCTTGTACTGCAATTATCAACATAATTAGCTAATTACATTAAGTATTACAGAGTTACATCTTTTAGATCATTTCTATCTATTATAGTCTCCGAGAAAATGCATTACATTCCCCAACTATCCTAGTTTCAGAAACATCTTTTGGATCATTTCTAGCTATTATAGTCTTCGAGAAAATCGCTAAAATGTGAAGACGTTGCATTTTCGCCTGTTAATTTTTCATTTCTTGAACTTTGACAGCGAATTACAGCCAAACGGCTCTAGACACAGCAATAAATGAATGTGCATCACATTCCTCAACTATCCTAGTTTCAGAAACATCTTTTAGATCATTTCTAGCTATTATAGTTTCTGAGAAAATCGCTAAAATGTGAAGACGTTGCTTTTTCGCCTGTTAATTTTTCATTTCTCCAACTTTGAAAGCGAATCACAACCAAACAGCTCTATACACAGGAATAAATTAATATGCATTTCATTTCCCAACTATCTTAGTTTTTGTATAAGTGATTACACAATGCACTTAGTTTATAGTTTGAAAACTATTTATGATTATTGCAAATAATAAATCTTAATACCACTTTCTTCGCTAAATTTCAAAAAACAAATATAATTTGTAATAATAATCAAAATGTATTTCTTTTTCTCTACAAGTAATTTCACATAGTTGACCGTTTTTTCCTCATCGTCGAATTAATTTTCTCACATTTCCAGAAGACCTCTCTCTTATCTGACGCAAGGGCGCAAGTTTAACGTTCACTTGTTGTCCGGATCGTTTTTCTCGAGAGATCTCCGCCCGTTTCCTGTGCTTTGTGCGAAGAGTTCGTTGGAAGATTCTTCTCACTTCAAAACTCCACGTATTTCACTCTCTTTCTCTTCACATACATATGTACATATCAATTCTTGCATTATGTTGTACAAAGTGAGTCCCAGCTCGATCGTGTCCCAAATTGTCCTCGTAACGATTTCTTTTTTATTCATCATCATCGTCATTATACGAATCGGAACACGTGAATCGATCGACCTATGTTAATCGGGTTTCGAGCATTTGAATAATTTCGATTTCCGAAACCCCTTTTTTTGTTATGGATTGTTGTGGGACATTGCAATGGGAACTCGATCTATTCGAGAGGAAATCCGCCGAAATCCATTGATTCACAGGATATGTATATCAATATATTCAAATCTTCGATTCACTTTCGATTGGTGAACGAAAAAAAAAGGGAAAACCTATTTGGTATACGATATTAGAAACCGAAACCAGTGTACAAGAAGACCTCAGTATATTATATACAAGATTGTAATGTAAACTTGATTGTCAAACTGAAAACTACAGAGATTGTAATAATCAACAGTTGTCATTTTGCACAAAATGGTATTTGTATGTTCCTTATTATAGACATTTTGAATGCATCTTTATGTTAATAAAGACGGAAATATGACAGAAATCATGTGAAAACCAGTTTCTAAAATATAATTATGTATTTTTGACAGCTGTCATTTTGTAGAATAGTAATGTGTGACATTCATACACAGTGTCAATGCACCTACATTTACAAGTATTTGCAATAAATGTACGAAATAAGTTGAAAATCATGTGAAAACCAGTTTCTAAAATATAATTATGTATTTTTGACAGCTGTCATTTTGCAACATAGCAATATGTGTTTCTTATCTAACACCATGATGATGCTGCATTATGTTCAAAAAGGTTATATATTTACCAGTGTTTTTCATAAACGTTTGAAATATAATAGAATTCACTTGAAAACTAGTTTCCAAAATCATGAAGTTTAACACCTGTCATTTCGCAACATAGTTATATCTGTTTCTTATCATACAAATGCAGCTCTATGTTAATGAAGTTGATACATTTACCAGTATTTTTCATAAGTACAATGCGAAGGAAGTCACATAAAAATTAATTTTCAAAATATTTTTGACAGCTGTCATTTTGCAACATATTAATATGCGTTTCTTATCAAACACCATGATAATGCTGCTTTATATGGAAAAAGCTTATACATTTACCAGCATTTTTCATAAACCTTTGAAATATAACGGAATTCACGTGAAAACTAGTTTCAAAAATCACATATTTTTAACACCTGTCATTTCGTAACATTGTTATACCTGTTACTTATCATGCAAATGTAGCTCTATGTAAATGAAGTTAATATATTTACCAGTATTTTTCATAAATGTAATACGAAGGAATTCACGTAAAAACCAAGTTACAAAATATTTTTGACAGCTGTCATTTTGCAACATACTAGTAGGTGTTTCTTATCAAACACCATAATAATGCAACTTTATGTTAAAAAAGCTTATACATTTACCAGTGTTTTTCATAAATGTTTGAAATATGACTGAATTCACGTGAAAACTAGTTTCAAAAATCATATATTTTTAACACCTGTCATTTCGTAACATTGTTATACCTGTTACTTATCATGCAAATGTAGCTATGTAAATGAAGTTCATATATTTACCAGTATTTTTCATAAATGTAATATGAAAGAATTCATGTAAAAACCAATTTACAAAATATTTTTGACAGCTGTCATTTTGCAACATACTAGTAGGTATTTCTTATGAAACACCATAATAATGCAAATTTATGTTAAAAAAGCTTATACATTTACCAGTGTTTTTTCATAAATGTTTGAAATATGATGGAATTCACTTGAAAACTAGTTTCAAAAATCATACATTTTTAATGGCACCTGTCATTTCGTAACATAGTTATACCTGTGTCTTATACAAATACAGCTTTATATTAATGAAGTTGATACATTTACCAGCATTTTTCATAAATGCAATACGAAGGAATTAACGTAAAAACCAATTTCCAAAATATTCTTGACAGCTGTCATTTCGCGAAACCGTTTCATGTATTTCTCATCGTCTCGATAGTGAATGAAGTTTAAAGTTAATTAAGGGCATACATTTACTTCTACATGTAATAAATGTATGAAATGTGAAGAGAATCACATGAAAACTTGTTTCCAAAATGTAATTAATCAAACGTTTTCAGTAGAAAACGGCTTTGTGCGTGGAGAAAGGAACCTCAACTGGCCATATGCCGATAAACCCGCATTCGACATATTACTTATGAAATGATGAATATTCGCATATTGTGCGAACTTCTTCGTCCCTTCTTCTTTCACTCTCCACCACCCCTCTGTGCAAATTCTGAAGAGTACGTGTGCGTGTGTATTTTTAAGCAATTTGACCATATTAAAGTCAATTGATTTGAATTGAATGGACGCCCCCGGGGTGTGCATCTGGGCATGCAAACACACAGAACTGTGCACACCATTTATCACACGGACCTAAACGACGAAAAATTCCCAACTAATTGTGCCCGCCCGAGAGGTCCACCCCCTGATCTCGGCCGACCTTTATTCCATCCACTAAAAAGGAGCGGAGAGAGTAAAGGAGAGGACTCATTCGTGCGTTCACCAGTCCCATTCAAAAACGGCTCGAAAGTTCCGAGTTTCTGGATGAAAAAGACAAAGTTGCATTCGAGACTGGAAGGAGTAACGTGGAGGACGGAGAAGGAACGCAAACGGTTTCCTCCTCCTGTTGTTTGCGTGGCCGGTCGAGCGTGAAATATTTTCATTTGCTTCCAGAACACGCTTTTTCCACAATGCTTCACACAATTCATCATCGAGCGTGATTTTTCTTTGATTTCGTTAAAACGACACAACAACAACAACGACAAAAAAGTACGTTCGTGCGCTCAAGACCAAGACAATTTACAATTTTTACTCATTTTCCATCTTCCAAACCAGTTTTCAATCTGCTGGAATTGAATTGTCTTTGCGTTTTATGCAATTCATTAAAAAAAATGCGAAAGTTAATGTCAAAAACAAGATTGTCAAAATATTCAATTTGACAGACGTCAAAAGAACTTTGTCAGATTAGAATTACGCAATTTAACGCAAGTACTAAGAAAAAACCTTATTCACTAATTAAGGTGTCAAATGAGCAATTTGACAGCTGTCAAAATATCAAAAAATGTGAACGAACAAAAACGTCTGAAACTTGTAAGTTTAATTATGTACTGTCTTTACTCTTTATGTAATTACTCTAAAACTATACGTAGTAGTTAAGTAAAAAAATATACAAATTAAGAAAGAAACATTGCTCTTCCTAATGAGACTATAACGAAAATTGTGACTATTAACATTTATCCGTAATAAATTATTAAAATAGTCCAATAAATTTAAGTTTGATCATTACTTTTTATGTAATTACTCAACAATTATATACTCCACTTGGGTCTTTCAATATACAAATTGAAGACAAAATATTGATCTTTCCAAAGAACAAAACAACATTTTTCAGAACATTACCATTTTTATGTTATAAGTTGTCAAAGTGAACTGTATTTGTTGTTATTTCTTCTTCAAATTTACAAATTAATTTTGAGTAAATACATTTCAACAACAACAACTCATAAACTAAGTAAATTTAAACTATTATTTTGTTTGTTATTGTTAGAAATAACAGCAAATCGTAGCAACACCTCGCACAGTGCGGTTTTTGAATCTTTTGAATCAGGACTAATCGATACGTGTAAGAAATAAGTAGCACAAACGAGAGATTTGAATATGAATTAAAAAAAAAAGACGGCACTAAATTGTTAAAAATTATTGTTTTTTTTTAACTTATTTAAAGGTTACTTTGTTTTGAAATTTTGGTTAAATTAAATTGGTATTCTATAAGAATTTCATATAAAAAATTGAAATTGAAAAATTGAAGTATTGATTCACACAAAACAAACGAATGATCAAATTACATATTCGTTTGACCGCAAAAAACGGACATGCTTTTTTTTACCAAGGTCCGAACGGTTGTTGTTGTTGTTTTTTTTTCCTTCGTTCATTCTCATCCATCGACAATACAAATTAGCGCAATAAATAGTAAAATAGTTGAATGCAAATGTGAGGTAGATCCCAAACCATTGAGTCCTCCCATTCATGCATCCATTCATTCATGGACCGAAGAAGAAGTGGAAGAAAAAGTACAACACAAAGGGCAGGTATATGCATGGATGCAGCAGGTATTGGGTGGGGAGGACTTCGCATCCTTATATAAACTCGACCATCCGAAGACACCGACCACCAGAAGCACAAGCATCTTGAGAAGTAGACGATCTCAGCAAGAACAAGAAAAAACAACAACTGGATTACCAAGTGTGTCGTTCGTGTGGATTTACAAGTGATTTTATTGAACAACCGAAGATGCCTTCTCAAGTCATGGAACCGAGAAAAGTGAGTTTTGTAAATTTAAAGCACAAAAAATTTAAAGATTCATTTGAAACAAATTGCTAATTCTCTGTCTTCTTTCGATCAGATTCGTAAACCGTTGATGGAGAAGAAACGCAGGGCGAGGATAAACGATAGCCTCGAGACTTTGAAGCAGATCCTTCTGGACTCGAAGACCTCGTTGAAGGAGGTTCCGTGCAAGAAAAGCGGGAGCTCTCAGAGAACTGCCAAATTGGAGAAAGCAGATATTTTGGAGATGACCGTCACCTACATTCAGAATCTGAAGAATCACCTGAACCGAATCCAGTGCGAGAGTCCGACGATGATGAAGGGCTGCAAAGAGGAGGTGATGATCAGGGCTGCTGATAGCAGTTGCAACGTCGTTGATCAGAGGCTGAAAGTCGGTCTGACTCTGGTCCCGACGAGACTGGGGAACGGAGATTTGGCTTTCGTGATTCCTCAGCAGCACCCGGACGAAAAGTACGATGCTTCTGTCAATAAGGAGAACGTCTGGAGGCCCTGGTGATGTCTTCACCTCTAACTTCGCGCTTTGTGTAGATAGTTCTTAATTTATTTGTATATAAACCTTGATATTTCAATGCTGTGATATTAGTCTTTAAGAGATGATTAAATTTTATACGCAATTCATAATTTTCTTTGTTTCTTCCCATTGTTTCATGAAAAATGATACTTTTCAATCAAAAAAATAAGCAATTCAATTAAGAAATTAGCAAGAATTCACTTGAATCAAACGATTTAACAGTAAACTAAAACGAGTTGATTCAGTGGACAAAATCATGATATTTCATTAACCAAAATTCTCCATTTTTTGGAACCATTCTTGTACCTTATCAAAATCTTCCTGAAGAAATGTATGATTCTCATGAAAATATTGCAAAAAAATGTAAATTTTATCGACTCAGTTATTATAAAATTTTCACTCAAAATCAATGTTTTCTTATGTGAATCATGAATCAAAATCTGTAAAATTATTGACACTGAAAGTAGTCTAATTTCTAAGATTCATACAATCACTTTTCAGAAACGAATACATGAAATTTTTGAGCAGTTTTTTTTTAAATTTGATGCTTTTTCATCTCCCAATTAACAACTAATTAAGTTTTAGTGTATAATTAAGAAATATACGAAATTATTGTAAAGAAAGAGTGAAAATTGTAAATATTATCGACTCAGTTATTGTATAATTTTTACTCAAAATCATTGTTTTCTTATGTGAATCATGGATCAAAAACTGTAAAATTATTGAAACTAAAAATAGTCACATTTTTAAGATGAATACAATCACTTTTCAGA
>JAFMTC010000946.1:128894-153218 GCA_018845635.1 Nicrophorus orbicollis
TCAAAAACTGTAAAATTATTGATACTAAAAATAGTCATATTTCTAAGATGAATACAATCACTTTTCATAAACGAATACATTTCTTTGATGATGAAAATATATGAAATTTTTGAACAGTTTTTAGTAAATTTTATGCTCTTTTTCACCTCCCAATTATCAACTAATTTAGTTTTAGTGTATAATTAAGAAATACACGAAATTATCGTAAAGAAAGTGTAAAAAATATAAATATTTTCTACTAAGTTATTGTATAATTTTCACTTAAAATCAATGTTTTCTTATGTGAATCATGAATCAAAAACTGTAAAATTATTGATACTGAAAGTAGTCACATTTCTAAGATTCATACAATCACTTTTCATAAATAAATACATTTCTTTGATGATGAAAATATATGGAAATTTTGAGTAGTTTTTAGTAAATTTTATGCTCTTTTTCGTCTCCCAATTAAGTTTTAATTTATAATTAAGAAATGTCTGAAATTTAACTGAAAACCTGTAATTAATATCAAAATTTCGTAATAGAAGTGTTAAATATCAATGAATAATAGTTTATTGAAATTAATGCACAGTTTGTTATACAGAATACATTAAGAAAGAAATGTTGTATTATGATACCTGTTTATGTTAGTGAATATACTGTAAACATAAACATATAATCACATTGTTTAGAGAAATGAGAAACCTCTGATCAACAGAACCTTATCAAAACAATAACATCGACAGAAACAGCGCACATCCTGAAGAAACTGCGTGCATATAAAGCGGTGAGCGAGGATTGAAGATTCAGTCGTTCGCAGAGGTGCGTTTCAGTCGGAAGCAAAGTTCTTGTGAAACAATCCCAAAGTGAGATGGAGCAGCACTTCCTTCACAAACAGATCAAGCAGATAATGCGTGCTAACCAAGATCACACTAGGAACCAGATGGACAGCATGGTGGTCATCCTTTCGGCCATCGAAGAAGCCATCGAGATCGAAAAAAGCAGGATCAGAAGGACCAAGATCGTCGAGGATGAGGACGACAGAAGCATCAGAAATATAAGGATGTTGCTTAAATGCCAATCAGACTTGAACAACACTCTTGAAAAACGCTCGGAGAATCGACTTCAGATTGAAAGCTCTGCAGAGCAATCTTCGACTGAAATGGGATCGGAGATGAAGTCCGAAGCTGACGAATCGTCGAAGGATAGCATGGATTTCGGTAATCCGACGGGCGAAAGCCTGTTACAGGAGAGTGCGAAGAGCTTGAATAACGACAACTGGGATTGCAAGGATTTGGAGACCAAGAAAGAGAAGATCGAGATCATGGAGGATGTCAGTATGAAAGACACTGAGGATCCGAAAGAAGGAACGGACGATAAGAGCGAGAAGGATAACGATATCATCCCCACTGAAAAGTGCACAATTCTCCAGAGCATCTCTTTGATTTCAGACGACGAACAAAGCGATTGAAACTATATTGATACAAAGATATTAATGGAATTACAACTTTCATCCACATTTTAAACTAATGTCATTCGAATACCAAATGTATATCAAACAGTCACTCACTCAATTACTAATTAACAAGCAAAAACCTTATATTTTACTCATAATTATTGTCACAATCAACATTTTTATCAACGAATCAATCAAACGCAAAGTATGAAAAAAAGCAAATAATTTGTACAAAAAAATCTTGACTTCTTTGCTAATTGCTAATACACAATCAATGTAAACTATATACTATATAATTAACAAATTAATATCACATAATTACTCACCAATCGATAACTGAAAACATTAATAAACAAAAAACAGTTTTAGTTTTAAAAAACGACAATTTCTATCTACATTTTGATATCTAAACCATTAAAACACTAACTGTTATATGCAGAAGAAACAACTAATTAACCAAAAGTAATTATTAATCTATTTTATTTTATAATATGTTCTAATTTAAGAGTTTTTCTTATTGAAAATATGTTAAGTTAACAATCATCAAAAAGTAATCATTTTTTGATTATTTGTGAACAAACTTGAACAATATTGCAAATGCTTCATGTTTTGTGACAAATTAATAGTTTAGAATAAAAAATTTAGAATAAATAATAAATAAGCAAAAAAATATTATCAATTAGTTCTTAAGAAAAGTAAATTAAGTTAAATTTGTAACAAAATTCAGTTCTTTTTTATTGAAAAATGTTGTTTTATAATAATAATTTTCTAATTATAAGGTGAACAAAATGTAATTATTAATGAATTATAGTGAAATTAAGGAAGAAAATGCAAATAAAACAATTATTATTATCAATTAGTTCTTAAGAAACGTAAATTAAGTTGTTTTATTTTATGTTAGATTTAGTTTTTTCATTGGAAAATTAGGTTTTTAATTATGAAAATTATGATTTTCTTATTAGCGAACTTGAGCCAAAGCAAATACATGTATTTTACACGTGATTTTTCCAAAAACATGGGAAGAAAATCAATGAAATACATGTTGTGCATAATGTTGAATATATTTTTAAGTTTTAAGTTTATTTCCTTTATATTTCATAACAATGTAGTAGATGTTTTAAGATGTATATTTTAATGAATAAAATTGTTTTTGAATGAGACTTTGTACCTTTTTTTAATGTCTAATAGTTGTATTTCCTTTCAACAATTTTCATTGATTTGGGCAGATTTTGTCCATTCAAAAGTTAGTCTTTCTATAGTGTGATTGTAATTTGCATTGAATTCATTAAACTAACTCAAATTTTGAGTCATTTCTGTAGTTTTTCTAAACTATTCTGAAGATTTTCAGATGCTAAAATCCAGAATTTCCGCCAATGTTGTATTATCAAGTTAATACTTAAATTTTTAAGTAAAAATTTTCAGATTTATCTTAAAATTTTGTGCACTTCTTTTCTCATGAAATTGTTGTAAAAAAAGGGTAGATAATGTAGATATTATTGAACTATTTTAATGACTTCAAATCAATATATTCTTCTATGAATCATGCATAGAAAACTGTGAAAGTAACGTTATTTATAACTTATTTACATTGAAAAAAGTCGTATTTTTAACATTAAAACAATCATATTTCATAAAGAAATACACATAATTCATTAAAAAAATGATCGTTTTATTGAAATAATTATACAAATAATGTTGAAATTATTCGTTTTTTACACGAAAATTAATGAGTAAATATGAACAGATTTCAATTCTAGTTGTTTTTGTAATAAAAGTAGGTAACAATGTGTTAATTCAATTAGAAAATGAACTTTTCTGCACGAAAATATTAATTTTTTCGTTGGAAATTGTATAAAATTGCATTGAAATAATCGTACAAATAATGATGAAATTATTTGTTTTTTTTACAAGAAAATTAATGAGAAAAACATTGTAAATATGAACAAATTTCATTTCTAATTGTTTATGTAATAAAATTAGGTAACAATTTGTTAATTCAATTATAAAATGATCTTTTCTGCAAAAATACATTGATTTTTTCCTTAAAAATTGTATGAAATTTCATTGAAATAATTGTACAAATAATGTTGAAATTATTCGTTTTTTTACAAGAAAATTAATGAGTAAATACTAACAGATTTAATTTATAATTGTTTTTGTAATAAAATTAGGTAACAATCTGTTAATTCAATTAGAAAATGATCTTTTCTACAAAAAAACATTGATTTTTCGTTAAAAATTGTATAAAATTGCGTTGAAATAATTGTACAAATAATGTTGAAATTATACGTTTTTTTTTACAAGAAAATGAATGAGAAAAACACTGTAAATATTAACAGATTTCATTTCTAATTGTTTAAGTAATAAAATTAGATAACAATGTGTTAATTCAATTAGAAAATGAACTTTTCTGCAAAAAAATATTGATTTTTTTGTTAAAAATTGTATGAAATTACATTGAAATAATTGTACAAATAATGTTGAAATTATTCGTTTTTTTACAAGAAAATTAATGAGTAAATATGAACAGATTTCAATTCTAATTGTTTATGTAATAAAATTAGCTAACAATGTGTTAATTCAATTAGAAAATGATCATTTCAGCAAAAAATATTGATTCTTCGTTAAAAAAAGTATGGAATTTCATTGAAATAATTGTACAAATAATGTTGAAATTATTCGTTTTTTTATAAGAAAATTAATGAGTAAATACTAACAGATTTCATTTATAATTGTTTTTGTAATAAAATTAGGTAACAATCTGTTAATTCAATTTGAAAATGATCATTTCTGCAAAAAAAATAATGATTTTTTCGTTAAAAATTGTATGAAATTTCATTGAAATAATTGTACAAATAATGTTGAAATTATTCGTTTTTTTACAAGAAAATTAATGAGTAAATACTAACAGATTTCATTTCTAATTGTTTATGTTATAAAATTAGCTAACAATAAGTTAATTCAATTTGAAAATGATCATTTCTGCAAAAAAAATATTGATTTTTTCGTTAAAAATTGTATATAATTAAATTGAAATAATTGTACAAATAATGTTGAAATTATTCGTGTTTTTACAAGAAAATTAATGAGTAAATACTAACAGATTTCATTTCTAATTGTTTTTGTAATAAAATTAGGTAATATGTTAATTCAATTAGAAAATGTTCTTTTCTGCGAAAAAATATTGATGTTTTCGTTAAAAATTGTATAAAATTGCATTGAAATAATTGTACAAATAATGTTGAAATTATTCGTTTTCTTTACAAGAAAATTAATGAGAAAAACAATGTAAATATTCACAGATTTAAATTCTAATTGTTTATGTAATAAAATTGGATAACAATATGTTAATTCAATTAGAAAATGATCTTTTCTGCAAAAAAATATTGTTTTTTTCGTTAGAAATTGTATAAAATTGCATTGAAATAATTGTAGAAATAATGTTGAAATTATTCGTTTTTTTTACAAGAAAATTAATGAGTAAATACTAACAGATTTCATTTCTAATTGTTTTTGTAATAAAATTAGCGAACAATGTGTTAATTCAATTAGAAAATGATCTTTTCTACAAAAAAATATAGATTTTTTCGTTAAAAATTGTATATAATTAAATTGCAAGTATTGTTGAAACGTTTCGTTAAGATTTTGCAACGTACACCTAGATGATAAAGAAATAACATCAACAATAAAAACTGATGTATCAATTTCGAGAAGTTGATTGTGTTATCGGAGGAGGAATAAGCAAAAAGCAGGATCATTAAGATTACATATTAGTTTACGAATAAATAAATAATGAAAGAGTTTGCACTTTCAACATAAACAGGAAACAGGTCACATGACTGAGTAATAAGTGAACGATAAAAGGAAAGAAAAACTCGAACGACAGTAAGAACTCAACGTTGGAACGCAAAGTTTCTGTGCTTCGATCATGGATCCTGAGGAAGGAGATGAATCCGAAGAGATGCAACGCACCAACATCGGTGTCGTCAAGTACAAAATGAGGACGGTTCACGAAGACAACTTGGTCTTCACCGTAGACGTCGAACTTCGACTCGCCTACCTCCACAAGCTGAAGAAAGATCAGGATGAGAAGAATCGAACCGATCCGGAGGAATCGGCGAAAACGGAAGACGAGGAGATGAGGTCCAATCCGGAAACTGCATCTTCTTCGTCCTCGAGTTCGTCTTCGTCGGATGACAGCGTTTTCGAAGTTTCGAACAGCAAATCCATCGATTTCGACGACACTCCTTTAACTGACGATGGTTCTTCCGGAAACGAAGGAAGGTACAACAAACGGTTCAAGGTGCTGCGTGACGGGGAAGATCAGCTGATGGAAATTTCTGCCAGTGTTGTTAACATTGATATTAAGGGGAAGGAAACTTGAGAGAACTTCATCAATTCTTACTATTATTATTTCCAATTCAACATATACACTTATTATGTTCATTTACAATTTAAGTAAACTTTATTATCTAAATTAAGTACTATTTCTCATGCAATTTTTAACTGTTTTTATTTACAATTAATAATAATTAATTAAATAAGTTGTGTTTAATTTTATTTACAATTACAATTGTAATGATTACATTAAATTTATCTTTGTTTTTCTGAATGTACTTTTTACTGAAATCATAAATTTACCAATTAAAATATTCATATTTTGCGTTTTTCAGTAAATAATTCTAAGTTTCTCATGTTATTTAGAAAGAAGCATAATAATTAAGTATTCTATGAATGTTTTCAAGTGATTCACTTTACAAAACATGAAATGAATTCAATAAACACATAACAATAAATATTTTCAGAAAACTGTTTTCTTTACATTTTACAACAACATTATTATTGAAAACTTATTCACAAATATTTTGGAATTTGATTAATTGTTTCCCAATTCCAAAAGAAATATAAATATTTCATATTTTTCTTGGTAAATTTAAAGTTTATAAATTAATTAAATTAATTACTAATTAATAATTGTTCTTTGGGGCAAAAAGACCAATTTTACAATATTTTTTTTTCACTAATTGATTGTAAAATCATTACATTATTATTGATTAAAATTCCATAATTTGCATAAATTTGAAACTTACTATACAAATCTAACTTTGAAGTATATTTGGTTGCATACAACAAGCTAAAACGGATAAGAACATTTGCATGTTGATACTTTTTGATTAAAAATATGTTTATATTTTACAGAAAATAACAGTGAAATTTTACGTAATTTACTAATAACAGTTTTATACATTGATATATAATGGTTTTCCATAGTTTACTGAAAAGAAAAACGTAAATTTCATGAAAATTATTAATGAACGCTTCTTTGTTTATTTGAAAACTAAATGTTGTTACAATAGAAAAACAAGAATCTTGTGACTTTACTAGATCTAATTACACGAGTGATTTGAGATACGAGCGAGCGATATTTTGCTTTGAGATGAGAGCAAGATTTGAGATACGAGGAATCCCACACTACAACAGTTTCTCCCACCTCAGACTAAACCAGTCTCTGTGGAAACTTGCTTTGAGATACGAGCAATTTGACAGACGATCAATCTGACATACGAGCAATTTGACATACGAGCAAAGTTACGGAACGTATTAAACTCGTATGTCGAGGTACCTCTGTATTTTCAGTTGCATTTAACGTATACATATAAGTTATTGCAACAATTTTACAGATACGTATGGTGTGTTGCATACTGTGCGCTGAAACGGATGACGTGTCATGCATTGAATTGTTGCTGAAAAAAAGTAAAAGAAAGATATGAAAACACTCATGAAGACAACTCAAACAAACCAGTTTTTTGCCATTTTCGTAATTCAATTCCAATGAATACGATAACGTCAAGTATAGAGATCTGCATAACCGGAAGTACGTGTGTGCGTCGGAAATCGATGGATTCTTTTGCGTCCCCGAAATGAAAGCAACACAGCTGAAAAATCAACAGTTGCCGGTTGGAAATTGATTTGCGAAGTGCCGGAGTGCATCGGCATCGAGAACGGCAGCACCTCCACGCAGGAACCCTCCCCCGCACGCTCTTCGCCCCAACCCCCTTCGACGAGAGCATCCACGTCCGCATCCGAACGGACGGTGATTTATGTGCCATGCGTTATGATGTTGTGTTATTTAGTCGCAAAATAAAACAACCGAGATCTGACATCCGACATATCTAGGCTGCAACCAAACGCACCGACATTTCACATTAACAGAAACAAAACAAACAAACCAAAAAACAAACTTCAACCCCCTTCAGTAAGTCTCATTTAATATTTGATGTTCTTTCCTCTGTCTCTTCTATCTATCTCTGTATGTACATATATATATATATATTTGTCTGTCTGTAATGCTTAATTGTTGTAAGTTAAGTTGAGTAACCTCTCCCAAACAGGATGAACAAGTAATTGCATGCAACAAATTGAGAAATCAATACTGCCACCACGACGTAATAGAAACGAATAACTTAACTGTCGGTTAAATGCAACTACAAATCTAACGCTAACTCGATCATTCAAAACGTCATGTTTTTTGTGTTGCACTTACGCTGTTTTTTTTTTCTTCGCTCCGGTAGTCTAGCAACGGGAGGTTGGTTTCCATGGAAACGCAAGGATTACCGGAGGCGCGGATGACGTACGCCTTGCAAATCGGACTAATTTCAATCGATTAATGCAACATCCATCAACGCGTTTCAATCCCATTAAATACGACTGTAGTTCCCATCTGTTCCCACGCTAAACTATTTAACGATGATCGTTAGTTGAACATGTTCGTTAGTTGATTGCTTCGTGTGATCTTTTCATCAAAAGAAGTGTGCATTTTTGTCTCATACACCTTTCTGTATTACCAATAGTTAAGCAATGTGCAACGCTCGGATGGGTGAGTTTAACGACTTGTTAAGTTTGAAAAAAATGCAATTCACGGACCTTTATCTGCAATTATTTGAAACACATTAATTCATGAAATATTTTACTGAAAACAGAACTGAAATTGCATGAAAATTACGAATTGATATTTAATAATTCGTAAAATGCTACTTTTATTTACATTTTACTGATATCTATACTGAAATTATATGAAAATTACTAATTACTAATTAATATTTTGTAAAATACTACTTTTGTTTACAGTTTACTAAAAACTATACTGAAATTCGAAGAAATCACTAATCAATATTTATAAAATTTAAATTTGATGAAAATTATTCATTAATGTTTACCTTAATTTCATGCATTTCACTGAAAACGAAACTAAAATTTTGTGATACTTTTAAGTCTCTAACGCTATATTACAGAAAACAGTACTGAAATTTTATGAAAAATACTTATAAATGTTCCATATTTTGAAAATAACAACTTTTTGAAGATTTTAATAAAAACAGAACTGAAATTTCACGAACATTACTATTTTGTATCATTTCATTTAACATTTTCTAAAAACAATTCTGAAATTTAATTACTAATTAATGTCCCACATATTGAATCACATTGATTTTTCGATATTTAACTGACAAAAACTGAAAGTTTACGAAAATTACTATATAAAAACTCATTGATTTTCCATATTTTCTTTCAAACAAAACTGAAATTTGATGAAAACGATTAATTAACATTTCCAGTTTTAAAAACACGTTGACTTTCTGCATTTTCATTGAAAATAGAACTGAAATTACTAATTTTAGTTTTCAAAGATGCCTGAAACCAAGTTTAAAAAAAATATGTAATCACTTCCATAATTCATTGAAAAAAAAGTACAATCTGTAAAACTAATGCATTGTTATATAACGAAAGCTGCTGTTAAAAAATAACGAGAGATTTCACTTAGAAAAAGCACATTTTCATGGGGAGAAAAATGGTTCTCATTAAAAAAAATGCAACATCTTTCGCATTAATATTCATTTGGATGCGAAGAGGCGCATGGAAAGGGAAACGCTAATGAAGACTGCAAAACAAACAAACAACGACAACAAAACAAAACAAGTAATGGAAGCAGCCATCGCCTTCTGGGTTTATTATTTTTCTCCCTCACTTTCTTTGTTTCGCCCTTTCTTTTGTTACTGCATAATGATTCGACGGGGGATGCGTTTCGAATCGATAGGAGCACCGGGCCTTTGAAATTGCAAAAGGTCAGAGGTGAAGTGGAAACGGGCACACGTAAACTTTGCACGACGAGACTTGGGAGAGAAGTCTGCAAATTTGAATTTATTCAAAGAAAGTCTCATTAACTTAACAGTTTGCTAATTATTTAAACTAAAAGTAGAGTCCTTTAGTGGATGAATTCTAAATGATTGTTACAGAGTTTGTTGATCAAATTCCTCTTATCACAAATCCTTGTACAATCCATAAGACAAGGTGTTTAACTTCAAGAAAACAGCAATTATATCAATCAAACTTTTGTTATTAGTATTTGCTGAAATAAGTATTTAAGTTAAGTTTAAGTTAATATAGAAATTACTGAAGAAAACTTCAATAACTTTTATATTAACAAACCAAAATAATACTAATTATGAATTAATCAAATCTTTATCACTTAATCTTGTAATCATTAATATACTTCACTAATTACATAAGTTTTGTAGCAAAATTATAGAAGGAAATTATAATTTTGAAGCTCCAAACTTTGCGTAATAAATGATTACATGTAACATCGTATTGATTGCAAATGCAGTGCATATTTTATGACCCGCACTCTCCACGTATTTCCATTGCATAATTTACAATATTCCAGTGTACGCCAAAAGAATAGATGATGAGCGTGTTTCATACATCATTAAAATTATCTCTTTTAACGTACATTTTCAAAAGAAACTTTTGTAAATTTTCATGATTATACAATAATTATGGAATAATTATACTGAATTGTTCATAAATTCGTTGTCAAATGTAGTGGAAGTAACGCTATTTAAATTGATTCAATCGAAAATTGGTTTTGCTTCAAACGTCAATTTTGACAGGTTATTACAAGAGAATAGTAAATAGCATATATTTGCTGACAAATTGAACGTCAATTTTGACAGGTTATTACAAGAGAACGGTAAATACCATATATTTCTTGATAGGTTTAACGTCAATTATGACAGGTTATTACAAGGGAAGGGTAAATACCATATATTTCTTGATAGGTTTAACGTCAATTATGACAGGTATATATATTTGTTGACAGGTTTAACGTCAATTTTGACAGGTTATGGCAAGAGAACGGTAAATACCATATATTTGTTGATAGGTTTAACGTCAATTTTGACAGGTTATTACAAGGGAATGGTAAATACCAAATATTTGTTGACAGGTTTAACGCCAATTTTGACAGGTTATTACAAGAGAACGGTAAATAGCATACATTTGTTGATAGGTTTATTGGAAAGGTTATAGTTTTGTCTTTGATATATACTTTACATAATCTAATTAGCATAAGTGGTTGTCTAGTAATTAAATAAAACATGAAGGCATTACTAGCAATAATTAATTAGAAAATAAAATAAGAATAAATTTGAGAACAATTACTCTGAAATAACTAAAAGATTCAAATTTAATGAAAACTTTTTCTTACTTCTAACAAATAAACTTTTCTGTAAGGAATTACTTATAAATTACTAAAATTAAGTAAATAATGAAATTCATGTCCAATAAATCTTAAAATCAGGACTTAACAAATTAATAATTTTAACTTTAGGAAAACGTTTTCTCTGTGAAACTCCAATAACATTTGTTCGAAAAACTAGTAAGAAATTGTTGATGTACTTGTTGCAAGAAAAACAGCATGAATATTTATGAAGTTTTGTTCAGTTTTTATGGTTTTCTATACAAATCATATTTGAATAATCCTCTTTAGTAAAAAGTTTGTTGTTGGTCAAATTTTATAGGAAACGATTTGTACTTGTTGCAAGTAAAACACCCTGAATATTGCTGAAATCTAGATGACCATTTTCAGAATGGTTTTCCATACAAATCGTGCTCATTTCAGCATCGAAATAGAAGAGAAGCAGAATCGTAAAGAGGAGTTGTTATTGAGAACTTGTTGGTCTAGTTGTTGCAAGAAAAACACCATGAATATTTATGAAATTTTGTCCAGCTTTTATGGTTTTCTATACAAATCATATTTGAATAGTCCTCTTTAGTAAAAAGTTTGTTGTTGGTCAAATTTTATAGGAAACGATTTGTACTTGTTGCAAGGAAAACACCCTGAATATTGCTGAAACCCAGATGACCACTTTTGGAATGGTTTTCCATACAAATTGCGCTCATTTCAGCATCGAAGTAGCAGAGAAGCAGAATCGCAAAGAGGAGAGATCAGCTGTTATCATTGGATGCCTCCCAGAAAATTTGAATGGTGCTCCTGCAGAGCCGAAGGGCCGTTTGCGCAAACTGCGAACCGCCGGGCGACGATCAATGAATTTACAGGTTCCTGCTGCGCGAGCTGCCGCCTCCCCGTACCTTGCTTGCTACGGCTCCTTCCTACTCCACAACGAGAGAAAAAAAAGCGTGGAAACAAGGACACAACCTTGACCAAGAAAGCCAGAAAGATAGAGAGAGAGAGAGAGAAGGATAGATGTAAAGTGAGTGAGTGGGAGGGAGAGAAAAGGAGAGAGGCGGCAGCAGGAGCAGCAGCAGCAGCAGGACGGTAGTCGGAGTGTTGCTACAATCGCGCCGAGTCCGCTCCTGCAGCTGCTGCAACATCCAATAACCGGAGGATAAGTAACGGTATTAGAGAAGCGCAGATCGGATGCTGCACTTGGTGAAGTTAGTGAACCGGTGCTTCGAGTGCTAATTAATAGTTTAAATTAACAAATCACATAGAAACAGAGGAGCTTCATCTTGCAGTAAAGGTTTGTTTGTTGGTTTTTGCCGATTTCTTCGGATCTGGGTCACAGTTTTCTCGCGATGGCGATGATGTTTGTTGCGCGGACACTTGTTGAAAGAGCCTCCGCTCCACTTTGCACTCATTTCTGCTGTCCGAAGTCGAAGAAAATGCAGGAAAATGCAGCGGAAAACGTCGGAGTAACGGATTAAAACGTCTGCATGTTTCGTTGAAGCGCCTCCCTTTGAATACCAATGAGATCACACACTTCATACCTTGAAATAAACTATGAAACGTTACTCGGTAAACAAATTGCAATGCAGTTTTATAACCAAATGCTACGCAAATTCGGTTTTTCCCACTCGTTAATTTTGTTATTCTCTTACTCAAAAGTAATTAATTCGTAATTAATTTCAAGTTACAATTAGTTATGACAAATAACAATAAGTATTTGACAAATATTAACATATTTTCTTACAAATTTTTAAGTTTTTTTCCTATAAAATTTCTAACAATATATTTGAACATGCAATTTTGTCAAATAATTTTTAAGTTTATTTTATAAAAAAAAATCTTTTCTTTTGGAATTTAATTACTAATTTAATTATAATTACTGTTTTTACACAATATTCAATTGTCAATTTTTACGAAGAACGTAAAAAAATGATTATTATAAAAGTTACAACTTAGTTTTTTTTGTCTCTTATTGAAACTTTAACATCATTATTTGTTAAAACTTCTTTACAAAAGTTACATGTAATTCCTACTGAAATTAATTCAATAATGAAATAACTATTGAAATCAAGACTTTAAGTACATAAATTTGAGACAATTAAAGCAATAACTTAAGAATTTTACTTGTGAAATATTCAATATTTTCTTTATAAAAAGAGCTGCATGTTCATAACTTCAAATAAACTATTGAAAGATTCTTAAATATATTTTTATTTCCAATGGAAAATTACCTTGCAATTGCTGTTTTCCACACTCATTAAACAATAACAATGATGAATACTGTTATTGTCTAACTCGTACGTGTTTATTAGTCCAGTAATCAACATAGTTTCATAACTGAATTCATATGAATCTGCATTTGCTTACAATAACAAGTATTTGAAAACCATTAATTCACATTTTCTCAATTGAAATTTCAATAATTTTACAGTTTCTCTTCATGAAATTTCTACGAATCAATGTTATTAGTAATTATTGCAATTTTATGAATTGAAAACTATAATTATATTCATTATAACTAACTTCAAGTAAATCTACAATTATTTAAGATGAAATATTAACATATTTAGATACAAATTTCAATAATTTCATCAATCTTCTAAGAATCTATGTACTTAATTATTCGGTATTAAATGTAAAACTGTACTAAATTTTACAAAACTTAATTCAAGAAAATCCACATTTAGTTAAGATGAAATAACAATAAGTATTTGATAAATATTTTGTTAAAAATTTTAAAGTTTTTTTTCCATAAAATTTCTAAGAACATATTTGAACATGCAATTTTATAATTGAAAACTGCAACAAATTGTTCATGACTGAATTCAAGTAAATCAACAATTAGTTAACATGAAATAACAACAAGTATTTGACAAATATCAACAAATTTTGGTTTCAAATTTCATTTCAAAGTTTCTTTTCATCAAATTTCTAAAAATGTATTTAAACAATTATAGAATTCACCACTTTAGGCGCCAAATTTGAAATTTTTAATTGCAATGTATTCATTATTTAGTAAATAAGTGTTTATTATTATGTATTTACTTTAAAATTAAAAGCTGTGCATTCAATAAAAAAATAAGTTACATTCACAAAGACTATTTTTAAACATCAATTTTGATCTTTTTGGAAAAAATATGTAATTCTCAAATTTTTACCAATTATCTAACAATATTCTTACATTCACTCTTATTTATCAATTTGCTAATATAGTTTATTTATTATGTAATTATTTGCACTTTGCATCAGACATTTATCTTATTTACAAATTTTTGATAGATAAATTCGTTAAAGTCTCGACATTCATGAAATTGTTACGTGAACAGATTTCGAACTCTACAGTATAATTTCTTCGTTTTCCATAAATTCGGATTCACGATCACATTGCTATTGAATAAATACACGAAATTGTTGTTTCAAAGCAAATAATGCAATGATTTAACAACAGTTTAGGTAATTTACGTCATTTTCTTATCAACTTTACTCAGATTATCGTACGCAAGTCAAAAAGTTACGTAAGATAAACCGAGTACGTTTCGTTCATAACTTTTGTTTCAAATACACCCATACCTCGCTGTACGGCCGCTCTTTATACGGCATTTCGCTATAACGGCCCTCTTCAATTCGATTTACGGCCTAAAATATTTCGCTATAACGGCAAAAAAAACTTGTTTCCATTTCGATATATCTACATGTTGTCAATCTTGCGCAAGCGCAATAATTGATTCGTTATACGGCTTTTCGCTTTGCGGCCAAATTTCATGGAACGTATCTAGGGCGTAAAGCGATGTTATCTCATTATTTCAATGTCAAATACACAAAAATAAACGATAAATATTACAGAATTTGTAATATTTACATTCTTCTGTTTATAATTATGTAATTAATCTAAATGTATAGTTTTTAGCATTAACAAATTGAAACTTATTTTGTGTTCCAATGAAACTCTAATGTTGTACACAAAAATCGTGCATTTGGATTGAAACTCGTTTCGCTAATGAATTCAAATAGGAAACATTGAAATGTCGATCACATTCTATTCTACAAACTAATACAGATTTATTTCCAAAGAAGTAAAAAAACAACGGAAAGTAATTGCAATGAAAGTGAACAGCCTTCCAATTGGAAACTTAAAATCTGCCCAAGGTTAACAACAACATTTGAGAACTATTTGAAATATTCGCAAGAATATTAAAGATAACAATCGAAAGTTGTATGATGAAAATACACGTTCGTTGTTGAAAAAGTTCGAAAACCGAAACCATATGCTGCATAACAATTTGAACAATTCCACTCAACAAATTTCGGTTGAAATAATCACAGTGTCCCTTTCTATCACTTTTTATGGTGTAAAGTAGTTAGAAATAAGTGAAAACTCATCAATAACTTGGTTACAATTACTAAATCCCTTATACTTTGACTTTCTTTCAAAGTGTGGTCACTTGTGGTCATAACTTGATCTAATATTGGTACTTAACTGAAAGACTTATAAATGTTTATCGTCGAATGGCAGTATTGATTTTTCTTGTTTGTTTGGTAGAGGATGCAAAAAAAAGTTGGTGCTCATCAAATAGTAGTAAGTTGTCGATATTCTTTCAGCGATGTTTGGTTGGGATAAATTGGAGACGGGCTTCGACGTCGAGATGAAAATCTCGAAGAACAACGAGGTTCTTCAGATGATCGAGAAGATCCTTCTCGCGTCGAGCGGCATCGGCCTCCTCTTCGACATATCCTTCCTGTGCGTGGTGCTTCGCTGCAAGAACCTCTGGACCAAGTTCTACCTGGGCCTCGCGAACATGGCCATAATCAACGCCATAATGCTTGTCAACATGATGGTCTACTACATGATGAAAGCCTACCGAATCTACGACGACGTCTACCTGGACTTCTTGGGATTCCTCCGAGGTTTCGACTACATGATCAAAACCGGCATGGTCTTAATGACGATGATCTTCTGCTTCGAGATCGACGTTCCGCCGTCGATGCTCTTCATCTTCAACCTGGTCTACTTCTTCGCTAGCCTCGCGGCGAACTTCTTCTTCCACAAGTACATCCTGCGCATCGACTTCGTTTTTTTCTTCATCTACGCCTTCCTGTTGCTCTTCCTGCACGCGAAGATCAGACGGCTGGGAGAGCCGAAGAACATACTGGACAGGGCTCGCTACAAGCGGATGGCCGTTTATTACAACCACATTTTGCTCATCACCATCTTCTACTTTGCCTACCAATTCTTCGTCTACTTTCGCAGCGAATACCTTCTCATATTCCAAATACCGCACTACCTCGACACCTTCTGGTACTACTTCTACCTGTTCTACATCGACGTCAACTTCAGATTGGCCAATCAGCACACGTTCTTTCTCTTTCAACATTTGAAGGGCATCCATATCGTCGATGCTGCAGACGTCGAGGCTCTTCCCATCGAAAAGAAGGAAATGCCCGAATGCTACTAAACAGTCTGTATTCGCTTAGTTTTAAGGCACACTCAACATTCATTGCTTAGATCAAGGTTTCCCAACCTATGGAACACTGGTTTTCCACGAAAAGTTTATAGAAGAACAGAAGAAAAGTTCAGGATTTACTAAGTTGTAGGAAAAGTTTGGGAAACCCTGACGTAGATAGCATCACATTTCATATTGACTTTTTTTGAAAATATATTCAAAAATTAAAATCGAGACAATAAAATCTTATTTTCAAAATTAAACTTCAAATCTAATGACATTCAAACGTCAAATTTTGACATTACTTTTGACATAATTCATGCATCGAGAAACATTTACATATAGACTTTGACAGTTGGCAAGATTTCAGTATCCCTAAATGGAGAATTGCGAAGGAGAAAAACTACTTTGAATTCAGCAAACAAATTTCCTAATTTTCACATTAATCACACATCGCATTCAACAAATTTTTCTTCTCCGCAAATTCTCAACAGAAAAAAAAACGTTTTATTTGGGACTTCATTACTATTCTTTATCAAATACGTTTTCATTCAATTTGCAAATTTTATTTACGTAATTAATTCTCATAATTTAAAAAAAGAAGAGAAACTAGTCCCTTACGTCACTTTTGACGTTCAATTTGATCTATTAACGTAATGATTAACAATTACGGAAAAAAAACAATAATTAAATTTGTTTTATTTACATTTTTATAGTACAATTATATACAATAATTATGATGTAATTATAAAAAATGGTAATCAATGTTGTTATTTCTAAATTAAGCTTCAAACGACACGATTTGTCATTTAAACGTCAGTTGTCAAATTTGACAATTACGCTATACTTTTAACTAATTACTTATTAATTGAGCATATATTTATATTGATATTAGTTATAGTATAATTACATACAATATTTATTATATATAATACTAATCAATGTTATCAATTAAGCTTCAAACAACACGATTTGCTATAATAAACGTCAGTTTAAATTTGACAATTATGACATATTTTTGACATTCAATTTTATCTAATTGGTTATCACTTACGAATATGTTTACATTCATATTATTTCAAATATTTAAAGTTTACTTATAAAAAAAAATGTTATTAACACTAAATTAAGCTTCGCACAATACAATTTGTCACAATAAACATCAGTTTAAATGTGACAATTTTGACATTTCGCAATATTTACTTGGATATTTGACAAGTGACATTTTATTGGTAATATTTCACTTCCAACTTTACAAATTGAATTGCACAAAAATGATTGAATAACAATTACAACAATTACATACATATACGAAGTATAGTATCTAAGTGTCTATAACCCAAAAAAAACTATATGAAAATCAATTGGATGTTGTGATTTAGGATTAAAGGAGATGAAGGCTTAATCAAGAATTTGAAAGGATTTCTTCTTAAAAAAAAAGAATTTGTTCGATTTTATCTTGCATATCTCGATTATACGAAAAATACAGTATTTAAAGAGAGAGAAAAACATATGTAAAACTATTGTTTTACAGGAGAAAATCCACAAAAAAAATCATAGATAGACAAAATTATGTAACTATTATAAAGGTAATTCAACGTCTATATTATAGTAAAAGCATTGTATGTTGTGATCTAGACCAGTGAAGGCTTTCATTAAGACATTTTTTTTATCATTTTGATGCAATATAAGTTTACTCGAATTCTCCAAGAAACCAACTGAAAAATTGACTGAAAAGTGAATTCTTAAATTTGAAAATATTCGTGTGTTTTTTTGAATGATTATAAGAATGTGAAACAATAATGAACGCGTTGAGAGCAAATTTAAACTGAACGGAATGATGTTACACTTTAAGTACGGATTACGAAGACCTTGAGATAATAAAATAAATGATAACTAATTATATTGAGAGAATACTGAGATTTGACTGAAAATTGACTGAATTTCTAAAATCTTCTCATTTGTATTGCATCCAAATATTTAATTAGACATTTCTATTGCATAGTTTACTGTAAATTCAATGTTAATATTAAGTATACTAATTCAACGTTAGTAATAAGTTAACATGTTAAAGGACCATATACCAATTATAAAAGAAGCTATTATTTATAATTAGTAAGTAGTTTTGCAATTTCCGTTTGTTTTCTAAGCGTCTTGGTTTTCATTGATTTTCCGTGAATTTCATTCAAAGATTTGTCTGAAAGTTCATGAAAAATAGTGAAATTTACACCCAACAATTTAAATCCGAGCGATTTAAGCGTTGCTACCAATTCAACAATTTCATCATATCTAGTGATTAATTTAGTGCGTAAGATTATAAACGTATTAGATTATGTAACCATGTAACTAACCAACAGTTGAAAATACTCGTCAGACTTAACGATTAGATAAGTGACGCATTTTCGAAGACAACTGTCAGCAACATTTTAAGCTGAATCTACTGAAACTTCATCTGTCATCTGGCAATGACGTTTCGGTTATTATCTGTGATGGCATGATAACCTTCACGTTATGACGTGGCAGAAGTAAATTCAGGTTATGATGCAGGTGACAGTTAAATATAGGACCGATGCGACCCAATTCGATTAAATGGTGGGTCAAATCCTCAACATATACACTACACACAATATAGTTAAATGAGAAAATTGAGTGTCTGTAACCTGTTTCTTTTTCTGGGAATTCTTGATATTACGTACGCAAGATTCCTGTAGGATTTAAGAGAAATGTACGAATTTAAAATTTCCATACATTATACTAATATAACAAACATGTACTTCAACCAATATATCGTAAAGTTAATTCGATTGTTACGTTTTCAATTCAACAACTTTCACTTATTTATTAATTGTTGAATTTTAATTGTTATTTATTTACTGTTTCAAAGAGTTTTCAATCAGATTTTTGTTTTGTTGATTTACCTTGTTTACTGTTTACACTTGTTATGTTTATATTTTGTAATTTTGGCAACAAATGTAATAAATATGTAATCATAAACCGACTTATAACAACAATTTATTCCTGTAGATTAGGTAATGTACATTTATAGTTTGTGAATGAAAATTTGCAGTTTTCGCAGCGAAACATACAAATTCGTAAAGCAAAACTGAATGCAATTTTAATAGTTTGTTTAAAATGTTATTCCCTTCACTTAATTAGTAAAATTCATTAGAATAGTTTGAATACAAAATTGATGTTGACGTTTTATTTTTTTAATTCAAAGAGAGAGAAAAAATGTATGCAAAGCACACACATATTTTCTTATCTTCGTAAGTGGAAGTAATTACCGTAACCGTTAATTACGTTCTGACGTGAATTAGTTACGAATTGGAGTGCGCTCAACGTGAACCGAAAACGCTCCAATTCGCATTTCGTTAATTAACCTCGCGTTGCGTTCGCGTTCCTCGGAACGATTTCTCGTGCGAACCGAAAATTAAGCAATGAAAAAAGAGATAAACCAATGACGATTGCTTTCGTTTAGGTCAAAACACGCGATTACGCAATCAGAAAAAACAGATACAAAACAAAGAAAGAAAACAAAAACTTTCATTGAGAAATAAACAAAAACAAGAATTGCTATCATATCCATAGCAACGCTTGCTAATGGTTATTGGAAATTGAATATTTGTGTAAACATTAGTTAATCTTACTTGGACAAGTACTTGTAACATGCGAGGCAAGTACAATATACAAGTATGAATATTATAAATTCAATAAGCCAGCGTTTCCCAAGCTATATTCTGTGAAATGTTAAGAATAAAATGTTCAGTAAAAGCTTGAATAGGAACTAAATATATAATTAATGTTTTTTTTAACATTTTATTGATTATAACAACATGCCCAATAAAATGTTCCGTGAAAATTTTATGATTTACGAAGTGTTAAATTGTAGGAAATGTTTGGGGAACTATTTAGACAACTTCCCAAGTATCGCGTAGAGTGTTCTTCTTCCAATAAACCTCCACATGGAAGCTTCTCTACATGTAGCGTAACATTATCATTACTTAGTTAATTTAATGTTAATTAAACTACAGTTGGTAACAAGTAACAATCGACAGATTTACGTGACAGTTATTCACACTACCAACCGTTACATTTGAAAGTACTTACTCATTATTTTGCTTCATCCAATTGAACGAGTGCGTCTGATAGCAGGGAGGGCGTCCACAATTGGTGGCTTTCCGGTCGCGCTTCCAAGTAACGGGATGTGGCAATTACCGGATTTAATCGGTGACATTCATCACTTGTCCATCTCATTCATCAAAGAGCGTCTAATTGATCAAATCTAACGTCACTTATTGCGTTTCCACAGATGAAAGCGTTGCGGTATTCGTTCGCAACGATCCTCCTCCTCTGCGGAGGAGTCTTCGCACAGGAACCGGAATGGAAGTTGAACTGCACCCCGGAGAAAGTCACGATACATATCAACCATTCGGAGACGATAACGTGCCAAATAACAGGTAATAAGTTTCGATCTCAATTGAATGACATAACAATTTGAGAAACGTCAAATTGTTATTACCATAGTTATGTTGATTTACCTACTAGATATTTCAGACAAATTTCTGATCGAATTCTGATTTAAATTTTTATTCGAGTTTTACATTAAATTACAGAAAATGCGTCATAATTTCATAAACGATAGAAAACATTCGTCTTTATTTGATAATTCGTCATGTATATTGATTTCTTATGACATAATATTGATTTATTATTATGTTTTAGGTCCAAAGATTTATTCTGAATACTGGTTTGTGGTCAACAGTAGTAATCCAAGTATAGTAGAGGCTAACGAGCAGATATGGCTCGAAGTGAAGGACAATAAGATCGTGCCAGAAAGCTTCAACGTTTCTGGAGTATTCTTAGGTAATTGATGATCTAACATACTTGTTTTTGGAAGTTGCATCTTTTAGAATATCTAAGATTTTTGTATTAGATGTTGAAAGGTGTCTTTTGGAAGATGTAAGGTATATATTTTGAAAGATAGGAGATGATTGCTTTTGAAGTCTTAGTTGTTCAAAGATTCTTCTTTGAGAAGATCTAAGATACGTGTTTTAAAAGATTGTAGATGATTGCTTATGAAGTCTTAGATGCTTCTTTGAGAAGATTTAAGATACTAGTTTTGAAAAGTAGGAAATGAGATGCTTGTTTTGGAAGATGATGTACGGTTGTTTTAGGTAAAGGCCGTGTGATCGTGAAGGTGAAGCAACGATCAGAAACGGCCGCAGCGGTGGAAACGTCCATCGAGGCCATAGTGATCCGTCAGAAGAGGGTCATAGATGTCGTTTTCCACGTGTCCGTCGCGATCCTGGTGACTGTGATGTACGTCAATTTCGGATGCGCGCTCAAGTGGAATGAGCTGAGGAATAGCCTGAAGCGACCCGTCGGTCCGGCGATCGGTTTCATCGGCCAATTCCTCTTCATGCCGCTGGTAAAACCGACGATACGACCGACGGAACCTGTACCTTTACCCTCTCTGATCCGCAGCTGAGCTTCTTCATCGGACGTCTCCTGTTCCCTAAGAATCCCGAGATGCAACTGGGAATGTTCTTCACCGGAGTGTCGCCCGGCGGAGGCGCTTCCAACATGTGGGCCGTCATCCTCGGTTTGAACATCGATCTGTCCATCACGATGACGACGATCAGCACGTTCGGGGCTTTCGCGATGATGCCCATTTGGTTGTTCACCCTCGGAAAGGTCATCTTCGACGATGCGAAATTGGACGTGCCGTACCAGATGATCTCCATGTACGCAATGACTTTAGTCGTGCCCCTGTTCATCGGATTCCTCATACAGAAGTACATGAAATCAGTGGCCGCTTTCTTGGTCAGAATACTGAAAGCATTCTCGGCGCTGCTGCTCATCTTCATAGTCGTCTTCGCCATCGTCACAAACCTCTACCTTTTCAAGCTCTTCTCCTGGCAGGTAATGAACTCAGCGACTGTTTCTACCGGAGAGGACAGGCAACTAACCCTAACTTTTAGTTCTTCGAGACGAACAAATTTTGGAAACTTCACCAACAAAATTAACACCTCCACCTTGTAATACTCAAACTGTAACTTTCCAGATCGTGGTGGCAGGTTTGGGACTTCCGTGGCTAGGATACACCATTGCCTGGTTACTCGCCATCTTCTTCAAACAACCAAACAAAGATGCGTTGGTCATCGCTATAGAAACCGGCATCCAGAATACGGGTATCTCCATATACCTCCTCCGGTTCTGTCTGAGTCAACCGGAAGCGGATCTGACGACCGTCGTTCCCGTTTCCGTCGCCATCATGACTCCGATCCCTCTGCTCCTTCTCTGGATCGCGCAGAAGTTTCGCAACAGGTACGGCACAGAAAGCCAAGGTTTGTTGAACACCACTTAGTGTGCGTTTTCCGTAGATGCTTCAAGAAACGAAAGTACACGCCGCACGAGAACTCCGAGCTCAACAGTCCGCTCTCCGAGATGAGCGTCGACAATCATTTCGCCCCGTCGACGATCTCTTAAATAACAACTTCAACTTCCGCAAATCTTTCTAAAAATTTAACTCTTTTCTCTTTCTCTCCTCTCTCTGTAAGTAAAATAATTCCTCTGTGTCCTCCTTCCGTCTCTTGTCGTGTACGTGCGTGTTTTTGATAGTAAAAACGTTAAAATAAATACAAATATTAATCGAATGACGAAGAGTGAAAGCACTTTGTTATGTAAACTTGTTGTACTTATAGAGAGCCAATACCTAAGAGTTTGTTGTAATATCGATGTGACTATTTGGGATCTACCTACTTAATAATAATAATAATACTAATAAAAAAAACATATTGTGATGTTAATTCATTTAACGATAAATTATACGTGTATAAATATTACAAATATATATATTATTTATAAGAAGAGTTCTTCCAGATTTTGAAATGTAAAGATGATATTAATGTAATTTTATTAAGTAAACATTAAATAAACAATAAAATTCTATATTTAGATAAAGCAACTTTTTTTGTTAAAATACTTGAACTAATTCCAATATATTACTTAAATTTGACAGCTTATTACAGGAGAATGGAAATGACCATAAACTTCCTAACGAATTTATTGGAAAGTCTACACTTTTATCTTTAACCTACACTTTGAATGACCAAATTGGTGCAACTGATTGTCGAGTAATTAATTAAAATGTGAAGACTTGAAGCAAATTTGAAAGAAAACGGCTTATCTCAGTTATTAATTAACTTATCGTAACAGTAATTACACCAAAAGATGCGTAATTGAATTGGAATTACGTTCCAATAGTATAAAGTATGATTATATAACGTTTCTCAAAATAAAACTACTGAAACTTAGTTCGTTCATAAAATTTTATTATCTACTGTAATTACAAATTATTTAGTTTCGAGTGGTGAAAATCCATTCGTCAATTACGTAATCAATCTAATTAAGTAACAGACGTGGTCGATTGCCACAACGTATTTCAATTATTTCGTTAGAAACTAAACACTACTAATTGTAATTAGACGAAAGTCTGCATTATTGCCATCAACGTTAACAGAGGAAATTCCATCAACGAATTGTGAATGTATATGAAGTAACTGTACAGAAGATGAATGAAAGAAATTGATAAAACGTAAAATTTCATTTGATAATAGTGAAATTTCTTTCAAAATTGTTAATGAAAAGTATGTATAAAAATTCAATTCTTAAAAAGTAAAGTTCCAGTTGGAGAATTTCCATGAAAGTAATGAAGTAGTAATAGATAGAAACGTAAAATTGTATTTTTCATTGATGAAAAGTCAAATTTCATTTGGTAAAGTTTCGATTGAATACAAACTAACAATTTGGAAGATGAATCATGAAAAGTAAAGTAACTGAATTGTAGAATTCCTATGAAAAAAGCAACAGAAGGGATGAATGAATAACGGATACAGATGCAAAATTGTGTTTTTCAT
>JAFMTC010000947.1:0-14351 GCA_018845635.1 Nicrophorus orbicollis
TCTCGATCTTGTAAGGCGGCTGCGGCAGCTGCTCCCTGGACCAGTACATCAGACCGCCTTCCAAGCGAGCGTTGCGCGCCAGCAAGTTGAACGCGGTCTCCGCATTGTTCGCCTTGCTCTTCATCAGGGCGTAAGCTACAATGGAGATGTCGAAGGGATTGCCGAACTGCTCCAGCAACTTCATGTTCTTCTCCAACCAATTCAAAGCTCTCATTTGAGCGATGGACACTTTCGAACTCAATCCACCTAAAGAAGATAATTAAAGTAATTGTATTAATCTTCATACTTGTTTATAATTACTTGAGAGATCCTTTACGGTTTCCAACATGATGACGACGTGGGCCGTCAACGTGATGTTCCTGTGCTGATACGGATCGTTTTCGCTGTACGTGAACGTATTGTTGTACTTTCTGTCCGGCAACCAGGTGACCTCGTAGAAGGCACCCTCCGGTCCTTGGTGCTTCAACACCCATTCCACCGCCTTCGAAATGACCACCGGGTCGATGTAGATGTAATTCTCCCATTCGTAGAAGCTGGCCTCCTGCAGGATTCTGGCGCAATGAGCCGTCAGCCACACCGATGACATCGATTGATTCCAATCGCTCCTGAAGAAGCTGAACGAGCCGTCCGGCTGCATGAACGACAATTGCTTCTGGTAAGCTATGTTCATGTGGTAGAAGGCTTCGCGCTCCAAAGTCTTGTTCCTCTGTATGGCGTATCTCATGTACAGAGTGGTGTACATGTTGGCGGCGAATCCGAATATGTTCTGCTCGGCCGAATCCATCGGAAGGTACAGCAAAGAAGTGGCATTCACCGGCATCGTTGGGAAGATGGGCCCGACCACGTCGCCCACAATCGAAACTTTGGCTTTGTTAGAACCGTAAACGTAGTACCTGTCGTATTCGTACGGAATGATCGGAGTCTCTGTAACGTTCACGTGCATGTACTGGAAGGCGTACGCACGATTACTCAAATCCAAGAGCATAGATTGATGGCGGTACTGCGGAATTCCGTCCGCCTCCACCCTAATCCTCTTGGTGATTTGGTCTTTGCCAATCAAAGCAGTCGCATGCACGGTTACATCAATATCTCCCAATCTCGTCGGCACGATCGGCAAATAAACCACAGCGACGTCTTGGGCCTTAATGTAAACGAAGAACTGATGTTCTCCGAACGTCGTCCGAGGGTTATAAGCAACCACGATACCATCTTCCTCGACGTGAACGAATTTGTAATCCGGAGATCCGTTCAACACGACGGTGGCTTCGATTGGACTGGTCATGTAGTTGAAGACGCTGACTCTAACACCGACCTGCTCGCCCTGCATGCAGCTGGTCGGCATTTCCACGTTGATGAAGAACGGCAACACCCCGACGTACTGGAACCGCATCAATTAATTTCGATTATGTATGATTAGAGAATCAGGCGAATTACCTCGATTGGTTTGTTGATCATCCCGAAGCCCAGGGCTGGACTCATCGAGAATGCGGAGACCATCCAATGCGCTGGTCTTGCAGGTACAGGAATGTTGAAAATGAAGCGACCGTGCGGTCCGATGTTGCAGTCCTTCCACAGCCACACGTTCTCGTATTGCCTCTGGATGCGACTGAATCGGTATTTGCGGAAGTACAACATTTCCGTTCCGTTATTGTAGACGCCTGAAAGAAAGTTTAATGAACGCATTCGTGGGCGTATCTTGCGAACTTACATCCACTCTCGTCCGTTCCATCCTCGCAGTCCCTGATGCCGTTGCATTTCCCTCTGAGATTGTAGCAGTGTCCGCTCAAGCACTCTCCCATACCCTGGGATTCATCGCAGAGCGATCTTCTGCGTGGTACTTCGATGTCACTGAAGACAATTAAGCCTGCGTACGCGAAAGTTCTGTTGGCGTCGATACCATAGGACGATGATGGGTAGTAAACTAGCTCATCCGGGTTTCCTTCGTGGGAGAACCACGTGTGCTGAAGCGTGCCGTTCGTGCTTCCTTCTTCGAATGAAGCCATCTTCGTGATCACCTTAAAATATTAAAGACATTTTGATTTGCTCAAATTAACTAGATCCTGAAGATTACTAGTTTATGATCCTTACTTTAGCATAAGTTAATTCATTTCCGGCTTGCATCGTGTAGAAGGCATTGTCGATTCCTGAGAGGCCAACGTAAGCACCTGGTTCACCGTAAATAGCAATCTCCACTTTGTGCCCAGTCCTGGCTTTCTTGTTGTTGATGAATACGGAGAACTAAACGAATAAGACAATACATTATCTGATTCTCTTTTGCAATGTATCTTACCTTATTTCTGCTGATTCCATTAACAGGGAAGGTCAGACTGTCTACAGTGACTTCACCGTATTTGCCAACATGCCACACGATGACCGTGGCCACAGGTGCCATTTCCGCGCTCAAGGTTACCGCCATCGTCGCTACAGAATCCTCCATCACTTCATCCCCGGTCAAGAGCACTATTCCCTTGGACACGATCATGTAATTGAAACGCGGCACATAGTAGTTACTTCTTATGTGCAGAATAATGTATTCTCCGACCTTTAAAAGAGATTACTAATAAATAAAAGCAACAATAATTCATATATATAGATGACGTACTCTTGGTGAAATGGTGCTGGTGGAGACTTTCAGGTGCTGATTATCAGGGCTGTGATGTGTCAGCATTAGCAAATCGGCGTCGGCTCTTCCGCCTTCCGCGTCTCTGAAGAATGCTTGGATATGTATTGATTCTAAACACAACACGAAATAAATCAAACTAAATAAATCGTTGTTAATTAAACCAAAACTTACTTATATCGTTCAGTTCGTTGACCTTCCTCACGCCTTCCAATTCCAAGTCGTACTTCAGATCGATGTCGTACTGCCAGACACCAACGTTTTCGGACATTTTCAACTCGCGCGTCGGCAGATCGAGCCTGGCTCCACCTTGCCTGTCTATAGACGTGTGAATCTCCATTCTGCCTTGCAACAGCCTCGAATCCTCCAGAGGCGATCCGTCGTGGAATGAAGCCACGATCTTGAGAAATCAATGCAGGTCCTCATTAGGTTTGCGCTTCACCATTTTGGTCTATAACTTACGTAAGCCGTTGTAGGCATTCCCGGTTTGAAGACCTGCGGGGAATCCCCGAGGAACGCCAGCTTGATGGAAGAGTTGAACATGCGTGCGATGGAATGACCCTCGATGACTTCGTCGAGGAATCTGTCTCCGACGGTCGCAGTTATGATCACCTCCATATTCTCCAAAGTCGGTACGTGGTGCAGCAAATCGCGGATCGGATACTTGAAGTTGTAAGCACCGTAGAACTAAAAAAAAATGCATGTTATTAGACTAATCCAAAACATAATTAGCAATTGAACTTACGAAATTTAAATGCGGAGTTTTCGAGTAATAGTCGGCAATGTTGGTCCAGAATGGGTATTCCTCCTCCTAAAACTTGTGATTAGCATTCATTGTATTGGATTGAGAAAGCGCATCTTACAAAGGTGAAGTATTTCTCGACGGTGTGTTGATTGTAGCTGTTGCTTCCACCGTAGTTCTCGTACTCGTAGAAATCGTATTCGTCGCCTGGACGATTCCTGTGAAGCTTCTTGTCCAAGTCTTTGATCGTCTGCTGCAGAGGTTTGATCGGTCTGATGGTGGCTTTCAGCGTTAGATTCCCTCGGACCGGAGCACCGCTCGTGTAATTGGCCATAACAGTACCATAGATGTACTCTTCGTTGGTGAAGAAGAACGCAGGCATCGTGACGTTGACCTCGAACCGCGTCTGATAGTATTCCTCGACCAGAAACGTGGACTCCTCGATTTGTCCCTGCGCCACGACTTTGATTCTCCACTCGCCGAACACCGGTTGATCGGATAGCTGGTAATCCAGGCTGACCGTTCCAAGATTCGACTGCCTGGACAGCCATCGCTTCATGATGTGCCCGCTCGGATCCAGCATGTAAACATCGATGGCGTTTTCGAAGGACTTCAACTCGGTGTTGATGGGAATTGTCCTGAAGCGAACTGCAACAATCAATCAATCAATGAATCGGAAGATGCGGAGGGATCTTCGCGTTGCGGTTTACCTGTTTGACCCTGCATGTACACCGGCTTATCCAATTGGATGAAAATCGTCATGGATCTTTGGGAGAACACGAGTTTGCTTTCGTTGACGAAGGCGGATCCACCGAGCACGTTGTCGTACAGCCCTTCCACGCGCAGCTTGTATTCGCCGGGCGCGCTCGTCGTTGGGACCTGTGGATCCGAATCAGAAGATCAATGAATTTAAAAGGAAACATATAGGGTGAATCTGACCCTCATTAGGAGCGTTTCCGGGATGCCCTGCTTCAAGGACTTGTGTTCCGCAGACATTTCCACGCCGTTCCTGTGGATGGAAGCGCGCACGATCAGAGGAGCCTTCTCCCTCAGGATCGTTGCAGAGACTCGATACAGTTGACCGGGCCTCACCATCCGCGAAGCCACAATGAAGTACGTCCTTCAATCAGAACAAAACATTAAAGATCAGATGAATTCCAGGTGTGTTAATGATTAATAATTACGCCTCTCTGATGATCGATCTGTGTTCGAATCCGTCCAGCTGATTGGGGTTCGCGTAGTCGTACTGAGGCCTAGGCCTGTTGGGGTCGAAACGGCCGTACGGATCGTACTGATCCGGTTTTCCGAAACCATCGCTTTGCCTCGGATAGGACTGTGGAGGTCCGTTGTATGAAGGATCTGCAGGAGAGTACTGGTCGTAATTGCGGTTCGTTGTCTGAAACGGTGGGCTATTGGTGCTGAACTGGTTGAAGGGTTGATTTTGGGCTGACGTTAGCACGCACAACAGACCCACGAATAACCACCGAACCAGCTCCATCCTGAAGATTGCAACACCTAAAAGCACAAAGAAATAGAATCCAGTTAGAACAATATAAATTTGTACGAAAACCTATCATATTTATGATACTTTAAAGCACATCGAATGATCTCTACAAGAATTGTATTAAGCCTTTAGTACAAAAAACTGTTCAAGATGCATGGTCACTAAACCAAATAGTTTAAATTAAACCATTTTGTTTACATAAAGTATGAAACATGAGCAAACACTTCCCAGTCTATTGAACCGGGATGAAACTGGACCAACAGGAGATCAACAGCAGTGCCCTCCGACAAAACAAACCATCGGATGTATCCGTTTGAAAATCACGTGCAAAGTAAATAAAGACAAATTTATTTTGCTTCCAATCGGCGAGTATAGAATGAGAGAAAGAGGCAACAACATTCGGCAAACAGTTCAACGACCAAACTAACAGAATCAACGTTCTCCTACCAAAACCACTGTTTACAATAATACAGGTGAAGCAATCATGTATCAAGGATCTATTAGAAGAGAAACGAGTTCTTTGTTTATCGAAGTACAAGATGTTTGGCGAAACCAAAGTTGATTATTAGATTTAATACTGCAATTAAATAACCAATTCAGTGTAATTTATGAACTATGGATTTTTTTCTTAAATTTACTTATATAACATCGTAATTTGACAAAACAAAACTTAATTATTAGATATAACTTAATATTGTGTATGTTGTATATAATATAATAACGCAATTCAATAAGTTATGACCTATAGAAAAAGCTGAATGAACTTATTCTATTTCTATCTATTCTGCAAGTAGTAATATCTTTTACTGAATTATACATATTATTTCATTGATTTATGCATATCTTTCTATTATTTAAGGCTTTATTGTTCTGTTAATTGTAAAAATATACTCTAAATGCTAATCATATGTGTCGGTTTTCTTGTTACCTAATTTTAGAACTAAGGGCGTTCCTTTTAAGTTGTTTTTTTTTTGGTGTGTGTGTACATAATATTTATGATACCGGAAAATGAAGCTTCCGGCATCCAAATCGGGAGTTATTAGACACGTGCTGCACGGTTTTGGGGATTCTGTTAGGGGTGGAACAACTTCCCATCTCTGTCCCATCGATTCCCCCTTCATGCTGGAAGCTGGTAATACGAGGGGATTGATGGTAAACAGCCGGCCAACAACACACTGCAGCAAACAACAAAGCCTTGCAGCTTCACCGGTGAGTTCGGAATCGGAGCAAAAGCAAACAAAAATTGTGCACACAGATCATATTGGATTATCCCTACAAAACGAGTCCTTTTTTTTTGAAGGGTTGATGACCTTTAAATCTAGTGCATATCGGCAAATTAAGTGAACGCAAACTGTTCGTGTCAAAATATTTGGTTTGCGCAGAGAGGAGATAGATGCAACATCCTCACATAATCAAATTAGAACCGCGCGTCTGGCTACTATCCTGATCGTCCACTTCATTTAAATTGCACTTCACTTAATTGAAACAATCCGCCCCGGACTTATTATTAACATCATCATTACCATTGCAGTTCCGACAGGAAAGCATAGATTTAAAGCAAAGTTCATCAACCCCTTTACTGACCATCAGAAGCACAGCACTTCTTGCGCTTTACATGCAATGAACAAACACGTTCTGATTATCCCCAATATCATAAATAAATACAAAAAATGAAAGCACATGAAGTGTAAATGGAGTAGAAGTTGAGTACTTCCTTTTGGCACTATTTATAAATCCGCACCGCGCTCTTTTTTATACACTCTTTCTTAACGATTATGAACTTGAGTGTTCCGCACATCTTATTTATACACTTACGCGCATTCTTTAAATAAGCAGATCGTCGGTTTATTTGTGAAATAGTTATTTATACCGAACCCATTCCATTTCTGCAATAAACAACCATTAGGAAGTCAACATCGTTTAAATCGTTTATTTGGAATTCGAACTGTTTTCTCAAGAGTGCAATTTATGTAAATAGAATAAAACAATAATAACCCACTTCATTTCATCGACACAATTGATTTATCCTTTAATTACACACATTTAAATTGAAAAAAAACAACTAATTCTTTTCATATTTTTTTTAGCAAGATCGTTAGAACCTTTAAAGTTGACACTGTTTCACTTTATATTTCTCAAATCTGAGTCAGCAACTTACGAAAATCGTGACAATGGAAAGATTTGTGTCATATAGTTTTTGAACCAGAGAAAGTTCTCAGCTTCTCCGGTTGTAAAGAAACACGAAAATGACCCATAAACTCTCCTGTTTTCGTTTTATTGTGATCAAAGATGAAAACAGAACAAGATTGTTTAAATCAGTTGTTATTTATTAAACTTGAAACCTTTTATTTCTGAAGAATCAAATGATGTAATTTCCTCTAATTGTATTAGGCACATCTTCCCACATTGAAATACAGAAATGAATTGAGAAATTATTGCAAAAAAAGAACTATTATGACTTCATTCGTTCTTATTTCATACAATTTTGTTATATTTAAACGAATTGTGATTGGCTACAAGCTGTGTCAAACAAACGTAGCAATAATTTTGTAAACGAAGAATGAAAAACGTTTGTGTCGGATCTCAATTAGTTAATTTTAATTTGCTGTAATTATTTTGTTGAGGCTTTTGTGAAATTAAAAAAACGCAGCAGCAAAAGTTGAGCAATTCTAGAAACTTTGCGCTGGGAAAAAAGTGTTTTCAATTGAAGTGCAACGACATCAAAGGCGTCGCGTTTCGCAGTAAATTGAGACAAATTCGAAAATTGCAAGTGAAAGAATGCCCGTTACAATAAGTAACTTTTCTCTTCGATTGTTTCCAAAACACTTAAGTGGTAAGTAAAAAGGAAGAGAGAAACTTCCAATGATTTCGATCGATGAGGGATCGTGGACCTTTGGGTTTCTTAATTACATTTAATAGGAGAAATTTAATCAAAAGCCTTTAGAGGAGAGATGAGGAGAACTAGTAACTATCACCTAGTTCACCTTGTCTTGAACCGCTTCACCTTTTTTTTTCTTTCTTCTTCTCCCTTTACATGTAAACTGGTTGCCGTCGGTTCGAAGCTTCGGAAAAAATTACATCATCTTGAGGACGTAAAAACGGACAGACACATAAATACCGCTTTTACGGAAAATGGAAGAACACGAGTTTTATTCTCCTTCGCGCCGTCAACGCTTCTTCTAATTAATTTCATCGAGTAAAGTTCAAAGGAATAATTTATTTCGAAATCAATTTTCAGTTTTAAAATTTAGTGTAATTCTGACTTATTTCGTTACAAATCATTGTATATTATGGCTCAATTATAGCAAACAAATAATTGCAAAATGAAAACTTGAAAAATTGTATATGAAAACTTGATTTTCGAGAAGAAATTTGATAGTTTCATTGAGTGAAAATCTTATTGTGTCATATCACATCACTTGAAGGGATGCAACTTGATTTATTTCCTAACATAACAAAATCCATTTCTCATATTTACATTGAAAAAGGAATCAGCACAAAATCGAAACAAATTTCATAAATAATTGAAAACTTGAATAATTTGTAAATAAAAACTTGATTTTTGAGAAAAAATTTGATAGTTTCATTAAGTGGAAATCTTATTGTGTCATCATCACACCACTTGAAGGGATGCAACTTGATTTATTTCCATACAAAACAAATTCCATTTCTTATATTTACATTGAAAAAGGAATCAGCACAAAATCGAAACAAATTTCATAAAAAATTGAAAACTTGAATAATTTGTAAATGAAAACTTGATTTTCGAGAAGAAATTTGATAGTTTCATTGAGTGAAAATCTTATTGTGTCATTATCACACCACTTGAAGGGATGCAACTTGATTTATTTCCATACATAACAAATTCCATTTCTTATATTTACGTTGAAAAAGGAATTAGTACAAAATCGAAACAAATTTCATAAATAATTGAAAACTTGAATAATTTGTAAATGAAAACTTGATTTTCGAGAAGAAATTTGATAGTCTCATTAAGTTTGCACTTCTTATTGTGTCATTATCACATCACTTGAAGGGATGCAACTTGATTTATTTCCATACATAACAAATTCCATTTCTTATATTTACATTGAAAAAGGAATCAGTACAAAATCGAAACAAATTTCATAAATTATTGAAAACTTGAATAATTTGTAAATGAAAACTAGAATTTCGTGAAGAAGTTTAACTTAGAAAACATCTTATTGTTTAATTCTCATGGAAATAACAAGTGAGGGTAGAAATTACAACACCACTTGAAGGAGTGCAACTTGATCTATTTCCTTACATAACAAATTCCATTTCTCATATTTATATTGAAAAAGGAATCAGCACAAAATCGAAACAAATTTCATAAAAAATTGAAAACTTGAATAATTTGTAAATGAAAACTAGAATTTTGAAAAGAAGTTTAACTTAGAAAACATCTTATTGTTTAATTCTCGGTTGTCATGGAAATAACAAGTGAGGGTAGAAATTATCACACCACTTGAAGGGGTGCTACTTGATCTATTTCCTTACATAACAAATTCCATTTCTCATATTTACATTGAAAAAGGAATCAGTACAAAAATCGAAACAAATTTCATAAATAATTGAAAACTTGAACAATTTGTAAATGAAAACTAGAATTTCATGAAGAAGTTTAACTGAGAAAACATCTTATTGTTTAATTCTCGGTTGTCATGGAAATAACAAGTGAGTGTAGAAATTTGAAGGGATGCAACTTGATCTATTTCCTTACATAACAAATTCCATTTCCCATATTTACGTTGAAAAGGGAATCGATTTTAAGTATCTATTTATAAGCAAGAGTTCAATAGACGCGAATCCAAACCCTCTGAAAGGTAATTAACATTCCCCACAAACCACAGGCATCGAGTTACAAGCTTGTTCACCCCAGAAACAAGCAAGGTTCGGTTTCAGCGAAAACTCAAGTGAAAGTGCATTATTTTCAATGAAAGAAATTACATGTAGAAAGATATAAATATAAAATTATATGGAAGAATTGGATGCAGTAAAGTTATAAATAATTCTTATTTACTAGACGTTTTTATCGGACCAATGTCGATGAAATTATTGAACAATTAATTAACGCGCTCTGAATTACATTCAGTCCAATAAATATGAAAAAAGTGAACATAACAGTCAGTTTTTATCAATAGCAATCAATCAATTGATGGAGGTCGCACTTTTTGTCTCTCTCTCTCTCTCAGTCCACCTCGTAATACTATTTCTTGAGTGGTCATCGTTATTTTCTGTCTCAGCCCCTCGAGAAATGACACAGAAAACGGTTTTATCGATTTGCGCTAAATCGAGCAAACAGTTGTTGTTTTCCTTCCATTTTCTCGATGTTTGTTTGGGTTTGGTCGTCTATTCATCGATTTATTTTAAACTCTGCCCATTGGCTTAATGCATACTACACACTGTCTGGTTCTGGTATTTTTAGGTTTTAGACAACAAAAAAAATAAGAGTGCACATTCTCCAGAACGCACTCGACTAGATTTTATAAATAAACCAGTTTCAATTATACGAAACGATTATATTGTTATCGATTTGGTGCAGCTAGAGTCGAATTGCGGCCCGCGGGCCGCATGCGGCCCTTCGAGCTTTTAAATGCGGCCCGGAAACACCAATTTATTAGGGAGGTGCTTTTTCAAACGAAATTTCATTCAAAAGACAAATTATGAAGAAATACTTCTTATTTGAACGTATTTTAACTATCTTACTTTGTTCCTGTTAATATCACTTTTTAATTGTTGAAAACGATAATTGAAAGAATGAAAAAGTATTCTAAATAAACCAGTTTCAATTATACGAAACGGTTATATTGTTATCGATTTGGTGCAGCTAGACTCGAATTGCGGCCCGCGGGCCGCATGCGGCCCTTCGAGCTTTTAAATGCGGCCCAGAAACACCAATTTATTAGGAAGGTGCTTTTTCAAACGATAATTTTTTAAGAAGACAAATTATGAAGAAGTACTTCTTATTTGAACGTATTTTAACTATCTTACTTTGTTCCTGTTAACATTACTTCTTAATTGTTGCAAAACGATAATTGAAAGAATGAAAAAGTATAATAAAATAACTAAAAATCACATAATCCTTCTCAATTCCCAAGAATATAATAACTTTCTTCCAATTAACATTTCTTCATCAAATATTTTATAATTACAATAACAAAAATTTAAGTGATCTTTAAAAAAAAACTTACTCTTTAAACTAATTTTCCTGTCATTAAAGTAATTACGTTTTCTCTTTTCTGTGGTCCACAAAAACGTAAGAAAATACACAAGATACATAAACGGATTACAGTTGTATCCAAAAAAAAACATACCAATTCTTTCAACAAACAAAGATGTTTCTTTATAACTTTCAATACGTTTGTAAGAAACGCACTTTAAAATTTCGAATGAAAGTTCAATGTTGCGTAACTATGAATAAGAAAAAGGTAGTTAATGAGAAGTCCATTATCATTTGAAACAGGTTCTCTTCTCGAACATTTCTACGTTCCAGAAGAAAGTGATCTTTAAATCACTTCATCGTACATCCGAAATCTCGTCCATCATCTTCACGTAATTATTCAAATTAGAGGCTATATCAACCGTTAAGTCTATTCTCTATTTTTTTAGATGAATGAAGAGATTATATACATTCCTGAAAAGCGATCACAGAATTTAAGATTCAAGCAGGTGGCAAAGGGTCAAAAGGAAATGCAATTTATTTCCCTCCGCAGCACCAGCAACCCTCCGGGTAATAAATTTTAGTAATCATTTCCCACTTCCGTCCACACTTAATGCAATTGAAAGATTTACACTTCCTTCTAATTGGTTTAATGAAAACGAATAGAGAGATTTGGGAACTGGAAAAGCAATTGTTTCAAACAATTTCTCTTCAATTTGATTAACAAATGTATTGTGCTATCTTCTATCTTCATGATGATTTGAATGTTTCAAAATAATTGTAAATAATAATCAGTTAAAATCACTGGTTTTAGAGCAACTTTAGTCAAATATTTCAGTTATTATCGTCGATTAATCAACGAACAGGAAAAAGCGAAACTGTTGGGTAAGTTCTGATTTATCTTTTGGCAAGCGTCTTTGGCATAGGCCATAAATATGTACAGGGTCACCAGTTTCTTTTCCTTGACAAGTCAAAAAGAAACGAGATTAAGGAAAACTAAACACCGGGTAAAAAATACACTATTTCTGGGTCATTGGCGTATATTTTTAAATGCCGAAAATGTTGGCTTAATTTTCTTGTACCGAAAAGATGCAACTAAAACAGAGAAATGTTGTGTTTTCTAAGACAAAGCTTTGAATTTTTAGTCCGAATTCCGAAATAGTCGCATACTTAGTGCCTTAATACCCATACAATTCTTTCTCTCGATGTTCAAGAATTTTTATTGAGACAATAACACGCATTCTTCGGTTGCACACATAAATCAAGAGCGTAGAAGTTAAGTTTTACAGTTCTAATCTGATTTAATTGCATCCTCGAATAGTGCGGTATTTCAAAAACCTACTGAAACCAACCGCTTAGAACTGTCAAATAAACTGTTTTTGTTCAATTTCACAACTTTTCTGATGATCTGAAGATTTAAAGCGTTTTGTTGTTAAGTTAGGTGGTGTTTTCAAACATGAAATATTGTTTCAATTATTTTCGATAAAAGTTAAATCATCATCACAAATGTATTGTGTTGCAGATGTTCAACTATTTCGTTGTTCGTTTTATTAGTTTGCCGTGAGTTTAAGTTGAAAAACACTGGTGTAGCTTACTTCTTTCGCATCTATACTTACAAATAAATTGGTTATTGTATAGCACTTACCCTTAACTTCTTATTATTTACAATTATTTTGAAAATTGTAAATTAGAAAATGGATTGAGTGTACATTATCTTTCCAAAGAACTTTTTTAACTAGTTATTTTATAGAATGTCGTATTATTTGCTCGGCGATAGGAAATATCAATAATATGCTCTAATTTCAACATTCTCGACAAAATAATTATCAATGAGTAATAATTGGGTTAATGAATGAAATTGTTCAATTAAAATAGAATTGTTGTGATAAGTGAATGATGTTAATGTGAAATATACAAGTAAACTCAAATATTGAGAATATCAATTTACATGGATTACGGGTTAGAAAGTCGAGGAGTAGTTTCAGTTGGTAAAATACATTCGAACGAAGGAAATGAACATCTCCGTTTGTCGTCGCCTCGAAAAATCTAAATTAATTTTAATTGAACTACCACTGCTTCAATCTCACTTCGAAAACGAAGAAATACTAACAGGAAGTCTCCTTCACCAAACTAATTCAACGACTGACGTTACGAAGAGTTTGCAGATTCCTCAAAAGCAAGGTGGGTTTTCGAATGGAAATACAGAACAACCCACGTTCTGGCATATTACGTAACTCGAAATGTCCAAGTTTTGTTTTTTGTTTTTTGAATTATGGACTTGTTTTTTTTTGTACACTTCACGTGTTTAATTGAAAGAATGCAAATGCGTTACGATATTAATCTTAAACGTTACGGGGTTGCGTTTCGAATGGTTGGAGAGAAAAAAACGAGTCTCCGGAGGGTTTTTTTTTTGTTGAATTTGTCGGTGGAAGCGTTTCAGAAATAGATCGGTTGATATCTGTTTTCCGACAGGAGTAGTAGTAGTAGCGGTAGGTAAATAAACACGACAAATATACACATTTTGGGGCTGGCTTTTCGGTCTGTCCGGGGTTGCGTGTTTGTGTCTCCCTCCCCCTTCTTCCCTTTACATAATCAAACACATTAATTAACCGGATCCTGGATAAGCTCAACGGGAGTCCCAGAAGCCCACACGACTTGTGCTACGCCATAAACTAACATTAGTATGAACAAATAAGTGTCAAGCTGTTCTAGGCTATGTTCATTTCATTTTAATATACCAGTTTTTTTTGGTTGTTGTTAACATCTTTGTCGAAACGAAAATGACATTAACATTGAACGCCTTCGATGCATTTTTATATGGTGCGTTCATTTGAATTTTTAATGGAAATACATGCTTTTTTCGTAAACGTTAATTTAACATTTATCAGTTGTCAATTAAGAAAATTTGTTTGTTTAATTTCGAGGAAACTAACGAAGCTACATATACGTATTTATGTGCATTTCAATCTGTAGACATTCAAGATCAATTCCCAATTTGATTTTTCTTCTGAGAGCGATTTCTAATGAAAATACAGCACTTCTTCGAAAACGTGATTTTATGTCACCTATCAAATGTGATGATTTGATTATGTAATTACGAGGAAACTATCGAAGCTACATGTACGTATTTATGTGCATTTCAATCTGTAAACTTTCGAGATTAATTCCCGAGTTGAATTTTCGTCTAAAAGCGATTTCTAATGAAAATACAGCGCTTCTTCGAAAACGTCATTTTATGTCAAAAGGGCTAATTTGATTATTTAATTACATGGAAAATAACGACGCTACATCTATGTATTTA
>JAFMTC010000947.1:21838-33081 GCA_018845635.1 Nicrophorus orbicollis
AAAAAGTAAAATTTTAATCGAAATAAGGCAACACAAAGAAGATCTATAACCCCTTGCAACAATAGCTTTATTTATTTGAATAACTATTCAAGAAAACCCTAATTTCTGATCCGAAAAGTAAAATTTTAATTGAAATAATGCGACACAAAGAACTACGCTCTATATAGCCCTTTGTAACAATAGCCATATTTATTTCAATAACTAATCAAGAAAACCCTAATTTCTGATCCAAAGAGTACAAATTTTAATCCAAATAATGCGACAGAAAGAACTATAACCATTTTAAGAACAAATTAATTCTTAAATCAACAATAATATTTCATTCTATAATTGCAGGAAATACGTGTTCAAACTGCAGAAGATTTCTTGTAAATACTTGCGTTATTTTAGGGATGGGTAACGAAAATACAATAGAAGATCATTAAGAAACCACGTTAGAACAATCTGGTGTTAATGCAATAATCAAGAGTGTCTCTACGGAGATTTGTCTTAGCTTCTTCGACCAAAATACATTAAGTTTAGTTTTGTCTACAGTTCGATTCTCCTTTCATCGCTTCATTACTAATCCAAACTTATTTAGGAATCCAGTAATGGAAAAGTTGTATTTATAACTAAAACAAATGATCATAATAGAAATTGAGTATTCTGTTTGTGTGAAAAGATATCATTAAGAAAAAGTTATTGATTTCACGTACTGAAAAATAGATGAATTAAGTATGAGATAGCGTTGTATTTCAGTAGTTTTACTGTAAAGACATAATGTTAGAAAACCCATAGTTAAGATTTTCTTTACAAATTCTTCCTTGGCACTAATAACGTGTTAATGAATGTTGCATCAGATTACAGTATTACATTCTAAATATTTAGATTAAAATGTATTTGTAAATAAAATGAAAAAATTGAGCTTTAATTAACACGGTTTTCTCTCTGCACAATAAAATCTTCACGAAATGGTCTTTGTTAAGTTATAAGTAATAAAAATGCATAACAATGGGGGGAAATGGAAAGGCTCTCTCACTTTTGTGCATTTGCAGTTAGATGGCGTGAAACGATAATTGCGTTTAATGATATTACTATTGGGCACAGTCGAACGATTTTCAGGGGGGTGGACAGATGTTTCCCATCGGAAATAGAATAAAAGCGAAATTTCCCTTCATTTTTATGCACACGTGCGCCAACCAAAGAAGCTCACACCTTTCCAACGTTTCGGTTTACAAGAAACAGAATAATGATATGTACTACACCCTCACTCCAACCAGCGGCATCCCAGGATTAAGGAGTCGTGTGCTCCTCGCATCTGCTATTTATAAACGTGCAATGGTATTTCAAAGTGAAAAGTCTGCCGTTTGTTGACGTCTTTCATGATTGCAATTTGATTAAGTTGCCTTCTGAAATTCGCAGATTTCAAAATTTAATATTCCCATTATTATCAGTGTAACTCGATTATACGAGAGGGCTACGACCCTTCGTGCTGGCTTTCATTTTTTTTTCCCTGCGAACGCAGCCCTCTCCTCCTGCATTAATGTTGGGGGTGTTATCTCAATACACGTATAAAGGGGGATTGCAGAGCCATAACCACCCCTGGAAGTACAACTTTCGCAAAACTTTCGAGCGAGCATTTGCATAAAGCAATTAGTCCGAACATTTCGACGTCCGGTCATTTTGCAAATGTTGCCATTTCTAATTTGAAAATAACGATTCGTAAAGAACAATCTTCTAAAGCAGATTTTATGCAGTCTCAGCTTTGCTTCGCATTCCATTCCAATCACTGAAATATTAAAAAGTAGTTAAATTTCTTAAATTTTGAGTATCATTACATGTTATTATTGCGTAATTACTTAAAATAATGAAAGATTTATAGAGTATTTTACTAATTAATTAGTAAACAAAAGGTTCTGTGTTTGTGTAATTATGAAAATAAAAGTCCAAAACTAATTGGGAAAGTATTAATATCATAATTGCAGTTCAAAACTTAAATTTAAATGTAAAAACATTGCAAATTCCGAACGCAATTCCAAACAGCAATGTCATGTGTGATTGCTACCAGTTTGTTCCAATTTCACGGATCAATATTTGAAAACTCGCCAATTCGTTGCTGCTGCTACTACAGTCAACATACAGTTCACTTTCATAAGGTTTTCAGCAAATTTAAGCAAAACTGTTTTGTAATTAATTACAAAAAGATTAGGATTTTAGTGTTTAAATCTTCTTAAGCGTACTAACGAACACTCACTCCGAAAGTACGGCCCACGCTCTTGTGTGCATGTGTATTATTGACCTTAGAAACCTTTGGCGATATTTTGTTCATTGCAGTCAAACGATGAGTAAGAACACTCATTAAGTGTAACTTAAATTTAAGCCTTTATTAAGTTTTCGTATGATTAGAATGATCAGCAATATACACTTGTAATGTAAACTAAAAGAATTATATTACAAAATATTTATATGAAAATAGCCCTTTGCAGAAACAGGAACTTCTTTTATCTTTACATTTCTTATTGTATTGAGTTTAATTAAAATTTATTTAAAAATTGTGAAAGTAAAATGATTATTTGAAACGAATTACTACGTGCTTAAGAATTATGTAACTGGAGAGGCGCTGGTAAAATCAATGCTGCGGAAGGGTTACGCGCATGTGGAATGTTTTGGAAACACTGCCCACAAAAAAAAACAAATGGAGAATTGTAATGTTAACATTAACAATAGACCTGTTTATTATATAATTCAATAAGAATTCAGAACTTTAGGTCTTTCTTTGTTTGCTTAAGTTATAAAACGTTTCAGTTATTAAATCTACTATACATTAATTGCATGTGAATGAATTTATTAAGATTTTGTTGTAAAACTGAATGTTTATAGTAATATTTTTTAAAAATCAATGTTTAGAAAACGTTTACTTCTTCGATAAAACACACACATAATTCCAAATTTGTCTTTACTTTACATAAAAATGATATGAGAATCATCATTGTTTTACAACAGTTTTACGAAATTTCTTCTTTTTGTAGTAATTGTATAATAAAGTAACATATTTGGAAAGTCAATATTTGGAATGAGTTTACGTTTTCCTCTATTTTCAATAAAACACACATGTAATTCGAAAATTTACATTGATTTTACGTAAAAAATGATATGAGAAACATCATTGTTTTACAACAGTTTTAAGAAATTTCTTGTTTTTGTAGTAATTGTATAATAAAGTAACATATTTAGAAAGTCGATATTTAGAATGAGTTTACGTTTTCCTCTATTTTCAATAAACACACTTGTAATTCGAAAATTTACATTGATTTTACGTAAAAAATGATATGAGAATCATCATTGTTTTACAATAGTTTTTAGAAATTTCTTGTTTTTGTAGTAATTGTATAATAAAGTAATATATTTAGAAAGTCAATATTTGGAATGAGTTTACGTTTTCCTCTATTTTCAATAAAACACACTTGTAATTCGAAAATTTACGTTGATTTTACGTAAAAAATGATATGAGAAACATCATTGTTTTACAACAGTTTTACGAAATTTCTTGTTTTTGTAGTAATTATATAATAAAGTAACATATTTCGAAAGTCAATATTTGGAAAATGCTTAGTTATTCCTCCATTTTCGATAAAACACACACATAATTCCAAATGTGACTTTACTTTACATAAAAATGATATGAGAATTATCATTGTTTTACCATAGTTTTAAGAAATTCCTTGTTTTTGTAGTCATTGTATAATAAAGTAACATATTTCGAAAGTCAATAATTGGAAAATGCTTAGTTATTCCTCCATTTTCGATAAAACACACACATAATTTTCTAAATGTAACTTTACTTTACATAAAAATGATATGAGAATTATCATTGTTTTACCATAGTTTTACGAAATTTCTTGTTTTTGTAGTAATTGTATAATAAAGTAACATATTTCGAAAGTCAATATTAGGAAAATGCTTAGTTATTCCTCCATTTTCGATAAAACACACACATAATTTTCTAAATGTGACTTTACTTTACATAAAAATGATATGAGAATCATCATTGTTTTACAACAGTTTTAAGAAATTTCTTGTTTTTGTAGTAATTGTATAATAAAGTAACATATTTCGAAAGTCAATATTTGGAAAATGCTTAGTTATTCCTTCATTTTCGATAAAAAAACACACATAATTCCAAATGTGACTTTACTTTACATACAAATTATATGAGAATCATCATTGTTTTACAATAGTTTTTAGAAATTCCTTGTTTTTGTAGTAATTGTATAATAAAGTAACATATTTCGAAAGTCAATAATTGGAAAATGCTTAGTTATTCCTCCATTTTCGATAAAAAACACACATAATTCCAAATGTGACTTTACTTTACATAAAAATGATATGAGAATCATCATTGTTTTACAACAGTTTTAAGAAATTCCTTGTTTTTGTAGTCATTGTATAATAAAGTAACATATTTCGAAAGTCAATATTTGGAAAATGCTTAGTTATTCCTCCATTTTCGATAAAACACACATATAATTCCAAATGTGACTTTACTTTACATAAAAATGATATGAGAATCATCATTGTTTTACCATAGCTTTTAGAAATTTCTTGTTTTTTGTAGTAATTGTATAATAAAGTAATATATTTCGAAAGTCAATATTTGGAATGCGCTTACGTTTTCCTCTATTGTCGATAAAACACACACGTAATTAGAAAATTTACATTGATTTTACATTAAAAAAAATATATGAGAATCATCAAATTCTTATTGGAATACCCAATAATTGATTTTATGTATAGGTAATAACGTAGAAGCATAAAATGATCACGTTAGTCATTAGACTTAGATAAAAGCGGCATAGAGAAGTGAAATTGCCTTTTAGGAAATGGTAAACAATCGAGTCATGGAAGTTGGTTAGACTGAACAGGTAGGAGAGATCGCATTAATGACTCATACCTGCAACAATTTAAACGTGCAATGTCTGCAATTGTGACGAGAAGAGAAGCAATTCGAAAACAACCCTTCCGACAACGACTTCTTCCCTCTCCGTAGTATCAAACACCTGAGATTACCTGTGCAGGTGATACGCGTGGCTACTTTTGATGGTTGACGCCCAGAAAGTTGCATACCTGTGTGTGCGTGTATGTATATGGAGGAGATGGTTTGTTGTTGGTGCGCTGGGTGTTCTTTTTTTTTCCTCTCTTCTTTCTCTGCAGATAATGAAGGAAGTGCTTCTATTGGTCGGATAACACTGATCACTTCATTGCACTTGAGATGATAACTAGATAACGCTCGTTATCGCGTCATGGTAGGTATAAAAGTCCGCGCGAAAACTGAAACTGGAACACTGTTGGTCCGGACGTTCGACGCTCCTCCTTTCAGCACTGTTGGATGCCAACTGAAAAAGGAGTGTTTGGATAGGTTCGAATCCAGATTTGCGCACGCGTCGTCCTCTTCGCATTCGAACAGGTAGTTTCTAACGTTTTGTACACCTGAGCAACTTCACTTGACTCCTTTTCATGTGGATATTTATATTCTAAACCCTTTTAGGTGACCAACGTGTCTCCACGACTACACTTCAATGCACACCTCAATCAATTTTACACACATCACACATCAATTTTAGACCAAAGCACCTAAGTTCTATAGCCCTTTGCAGCAATAGCATTAGATTTTATTTGAAGTTGTTGTTACACTAAATGTTATACATTATTTTTTCTTGAATACATGAAACAAGTACACTTTCAGTTGATAAATTAATTTTGAAACACTCAAGGATTGTATCAACGCAGCATTCTTAATTAAAAACTAATTACTTTTAGAGGCGACTATCGTCCACTTTCGATATTAATTAATGTTAGACCACACCTTTTAAATCTACGGAATGGCAAACTAAAAATGATTATCTTGGACTGACGAAAATGGTATTCGAGTAATGATTTTATCAATGAATACTGTTGCTTCATCTAATCCTATTATTTGTGAGAGCTTGTAACTAATCTTACTTAATACAGGTTATACATAATTACTTCATAAAGTATTCGATTTAAATCAATTTTAGTTAACTAATGAACTAAATAAGTACCAGAAAAACTTATGGTTTATGGACCTTTGCAGCAATAACATTAAAGTTCTTTATTATTATTGTATTGAGTTTATTATAGTTTTTGTTGTTGTACTAAATGTTATTACTTAATTATAATTAATATACAAAGTGGAAATGAATTGATTTCAATGATTCATCAATTTACATATACAAATACTTAATGTTAATTATAAAAAAAACAACCTTTGACCTATTGTTGCATTTGAATTGCGATTTATTCTGTATTTATTGTTCTTTTTTATTGTATTTACTTTATTTTTTGATTTGTAGTTGTTTTTGCAAAATATGTTACTAAGAAATAATTAGAATTCCAATTATTTTATCAGACAAACTGAAATTGTAAATATGTTAGACTTTTATCTAATTAAAATCCACATTATTTCAGTACTTGTCAATGATATTACTGAATTCTTTTGGGATTACGGTTGTCGGGATTATAATTTTCGAGATTTCAATATTAATCATATTATGTATGTTGGGTTGCTTTAACGTCTTATTTTGATAATTAAATTGGAAGTATTTCAACACAAATTAACAAAAGATTGAATTGTGAAGTTTTAAATGTTAAAATATAAGACAATTTTCATTTGATTAGTGATCCTATGTATACTTCCAGTTATGCATTTCCTCCTGAGATGTTGATTTGGTGGCCTAAGTACAAAATATAAATGTTTGGCTTGTATAAAATACATCTTATTGGAAATATCATATAATGTAATCAGAAATTATAATTTTATAGTTCATCCACTGACAATAGTAAACTGAAGCCGACTTTCACAAATTTACAATAATTAATTAAACTTAAATGGTAATTTGTACAGTCTATAAATAATTTATTTATTACGCAAGTAAAACACTAGAAGGAACAAATAAACAACTAATCACTATTGTCGTTTTTTGGCTTTGGTGATTTTCTTGCTGGCCTGACCCTGCTGCGGACTGGAACCCGCAAGGAAGTTCGTAACCATATCAGACACCTCTGGCATATCGAATTTCGTGATGCCGCTGATCTGCTCCAACTCCTTCTTGGTCTCAGGATCGTTCATCATCTTGGGCAGAACCATGATGAGAAGCAACGGCAAGACCATCATCAAGATCATGGGATTGAAGAGGAAGTCGGTGATCATCCATTGCTCCCTGAGCTGAAAGTACTTTGTGATGCCGATGGGCTTCATGCGCAGCGGATAGGGAACTTGTATGACCAACGATGTCTGAATGTGGTTCACTTTCCTCGCCCTGAACTTCCCCTTGGTGTTGATCTCTACACGTACAGGCTCGTAGGTGAACTCCTGGTTCAGAACGTCGACGATGTAGGAACCAGGTGGGACGTTGTGGATGAGGAACGTTCCATCTTCACGGATGAATCCCAAATACTCTCCACCGTTCACGTGAATGCGAGTGTTGGCCTGCCAATTGGGCTGATTGAAAAGTGGATCGAAGAGCACTTTTCCTTCGATCGTGTAACGGCCGGTGGAACTTTCCTCTTCGACAGATAAATCTGCACCGAAAGTTGCACTTACAGCGAGAAGCAGGAAAATCACAAAGCTCTTCGATTCACCCATGACTCTGTTAAAAATATGTCATAAACAGACCAAACTAATTAGAAATTCACAATAATATATCACAATGCAACCAACATAAGAAATATACTAATCAATGAAAACAGAATGGTTGCCTATAGTCAATAGCTACAGATTTTTATACATATTATGCAATTACGATTCTGCTTTAAACTTAATTTGTTTGTCTGCTTTTACATTCATAATAATCAATATGTTATGTTAGTTATCATATATCACTACTACATATTTCAAGAATATCTAATTAATTGAAAAAGAAAATTCCAAACAAATTCGAAAAATTTAAAATTTATAATTACTATTTTGTCTTGTTTTATTTTGTTAAAGAATCGCCAAGAATACCAGTCTCTTTGAAAACAACACTGAAATGGTCAGCAATTCAATTTACAAATGTAATTTTTCAGCTTTTACATAGCAAACACATTTTTATTTAATTTTCAATAACGCAAATCATTCATTTTCTCGGTAAGTATAAACGATAAGATTATAAATAAGCACTTTAATTAAAGCTGAATAATCAGGCTTTCTAATGTGCTATTTGACATAGATGTAACTAATTTAGTTTTCCTGTAAATTATGGTCAAAGTTGAAAAAATATTTGTTAAGCTTTGAAAAATCGAGTCTACAAATCATTAATTTTCTCGGTAAGTGTAACCGATATGATTATAAATAAGCACTTTAATTAAAGCTGAATAATCAGGCTTTTCATCGTGCTATTTGCCATAAATGTAACTAATTTAGTTTTTCTGTAATTTATGGTTAAAGTTACAAAAATATTTGTTAAGCTTCGATAAATCGAATCTAGAAATCATTCATTTTCTCGGTAAGTATAAACGATAAGATTGTAAATAAGCACTTTAATTAAAGCTGAATAATCAGGATTTTCAACGTGCTATTTTCCATAAATGTAACTAATACAGTTTTCCTGTAATTTATGGTCAAAGTTGAAAAAATATTTGTTAAGCTTCCAAAAATCGAGTCTACAAATCATTCATTTTCTCGGTAAGTATAAATGATAAGATTGTAAATGAATACTTTAATGAAAGTTGAATAATCAGGCTTTTCAACGTGCTATTTCACATAAATGTAACTAATTTAGTTTTCCTGTAATTTATAGTCAAAGTTGAAAACATATCTGTTAAGCTTCGAAAAATCGAGTCTACAAATTATTCATTTTCTCGGTAAGTATAAATGATAAGATTGTAAATGAATACTTTAATTAAAGCTGAATAATCAAGCTTTCCAATGTGCTATTTGCCATAAATGTAACTAATTTAGTTTTCCTGTAATTTATAGTCAAAGTTGAAAAATATTTTTTAAGCTTCGAATAATCGAGTCTACAAATCATTCATTTTCTCGGTAAGTATAAACGATAAGATTGTAAATGAACACTTTAATTAAAGCTGAATAATTAGGCTTTCCAACGTGCTATTTTCCATAAATGTAGCTAATTCAGTTTTCCTGTAATTTATGGTCAAAGTTGAAAAAATATTTTTTAAGCTTCGAAAAATCGAGTCTACAAATCATTCATTTTCTCGGTAAGTATAAATGATAAGATTGTAAATGAATACTTTAATGAAAGCTGAATAATCAGGCTTTCCAATGTGCTATTTGACATAAATGTAACTGATTTAGTTTTCCTGTAATTTATGGTCAAAGTTGTAAAATATTTGTTAAGTTTCGAATAATCGAGCCTACAAATCATTCATTTTCTCGGTAAGTGTAAACGATAAGATTGTAAATGAACACTTTAATTAAAGCTGAATAATCAGGCTTCCAATGTGTTATTTGCCATAAATGTAACTAATTTAGTTTTTCTGTAATTTATGGTCAAAGTTGAAAAAATATTTGTTAAGTTTCGAATAATCGAGTCTACAAATCACTAATTTTCTCTGTAAGTGTAAACGATATGATTATAAATGAGCACTTTAATTAAAGCTGAATAATTAGGTTTTCCAACGTATATTTGCCATAAATGCAACTAATACAGTTTTTCTGTATTTTATAGTCAAAGTTGAAAAAATATTTGTTAAGCTTCGAAAAATCGAGTCTACAAATTATTCATTTTCTCGGTAAGTATAAATGATAAGATTGTAAATGAACACTCTAATTAAAGCTGAATAATCAGGCTTTCCAATGGACTATCTGTTATATTTGTAACTATTGCCGTTACAGTCAAAATTGAAGAAAAAAATTGAATAATTTCAATCAGTTGATATTGGGCCTAAAACTTGGTTGATTTATCTTCTTTTCTTCTTTTGCGAAGATAATTAATTGTAGGGGATGACAGAGGATGCGCTACGAGATGATCTCAACGCAGCCGCGCTGCAGGTGGTTGCAGAGCGTCGCGACGTCGAAACAAACGGATCGCATCTTCACTCGACTTCCAGACGTCCATCAAGCCACTTCGCTTTACCACATCTTCCAGCGATGAGCACGGAATTCTAAAGTAAGTTTAGACATAACTATAAACAAAATCATGATAATGGAATTGCTGAACAAAATCATATTTGTTTCATTGTTTATACAAGCAACAACTTCGTTGACTTTGATTGATGGATGTGACGTGATTAGTTTTGTCCCAATACAAGGAATGATAATGAAATGAATAGTGGAAAAGTATTAAGATATTTGCATTGTAATCTCGTGATTACAATAAACTTTATCGTTTCTTGTACATGGAATGGATGAGGTCTAATTAATATAGTTGTTTGCAAAGTAGACTCTATTAACATTGACATTGCTATTGAAACCGTCGCCGACGCACGGTTTCAATGGCAAATTAAATGGATTTCGTGAGCGATATTCCATTCTTCTGATTGATCCACTTTCTCAACAAGTCAGCGATGAAGGAACTTCTTAAGCGTACTCTGTCGCTCGTCCTTTGGTGCTCGATTGCGGCGCATCTCATCAAAGAGAACGTCTCCGATTATCAGTACTACAATGTCGGTGTTTTGATGGCTTCGAACTTGAATTCTCCCTTCGATTTGGAGAGATGCGGCCCGGCTGTCGACCTGGCTTTGAATGACATCAACGAACGCTTCTTGGCGCAACACGGCATCAAACTGAAGAAAGTCCAAGCAAGGTAACCGGCGTTTCATATTTGATTTCCAAAAAAAAAGATTAATTTGAAACATTTCAATGTTTTTAACAAATGTATTTAAGGGCGTGTTCCAATTTTCATTTCTTTCGATTCATTTTATGGCCTACTCCAAAGAAAGTTTCAAAATATTTTTGTAAGAAAAATCGACTGTCTTTACAAATCATTCATTTTCTCGGTAAGCTTAAAAGACACGATTGTATATGAGCACTCTAATTAAAGCTGAATAATCAGGCTTTCCAATGTGCTATTTGCCATAATTGTAACTAGTACGGTATTTCTGTAATTTACGTTCAAAATTAAGCGTCGAAAAATCGAGTGTTTTTACAAATTATTCATTTTCTCGATAACCTTAAAAGACACGATTGTATACGAGCACTCTAATTAAAGCTGAATAATCAGACTTTCCAATGTGCTATTTGCCATAATTGTAACTAGTACGGTATTTCTGTAATTTACGTTCAAAGTTAAGCATCGAAAAAT
>JAFMTC010000947.1:36442-59430 GCA_018845635.1 Nicrophorus orbicollis
CGACTTAGGCAAGTACACGATTTAAGCTATAGTACGACTTAGGTATTGGTAAGACTTAGTTAACGGTACGACTTAGGCAAGTACACGACTTAAGCAATAGTAAAACTTAGACAAAGTTATGACTTAAGCAACCTTACCCTATATTGATTTGAAATTGTTCCATCTAATAAACGGAGAGCCTTACAAAATGAAGTGATGCAACGATGTGGAAATCGAAACAGATAACTATAAAAGAAAGGGAGGATCTCGTAAAATATAGGCACGAGAGTTGTGTTATGAAGGGATACTCTCAATCCATTAAATCCTCACTGAATAATAATTTTCGCATCATTCGTATTCAAATTAACGTACGTTTTACACACAACACACAGAGTGGGGGGAAAGTGGGAAAAATTCTCTGTTTTTCCCTTCCGCACAAATGCTCTGATGATGATTGTTTTGATCTCAGCCTCCCTCCGAAGGAGAGCTGTCCGTCACTTCCGGCATTTTGGGCAGATTGCAGAGGTGGAACAAGAACGACACGGCCGTGAGTAATTTCGTTTCTCGTCCGATAATCGTACCGTTTCATAGATGCATGTGTCCGTGATTGCAGTCGCAAGGGATTTTCAAGAACAAGAGCAAATTTTATCCGACGTTGACCAGGCTCTCGTACTGCCAGTGTCGCCTGAAATTAGTTTTTGCTAGTGTTTTTAAGCAGTTCGGCTGGAAGCACATCGCTCTGATCTTGGACAGATCCGATCTCTTCTCCTTAACTGTCGGTAAGTTTCCCACATGTAATTAATAAATGAAGGAATGCAAAGAACAGGCAGTCTCCTCTTATACCCCAAAGACAATGTCTAACAAGTTCACAAAATACAGGTAATATTTTCATTCTCATAAGACTTAGATACCAATGCATTAATTAAGATCTTAAAGATAATATTCTTTCTTTCATTACAAGTCAACAAAAAATACTCGTAATATACTGAACTTTACATGTTTTTACATGTAATTAGTCAATGTTACATAACTATTAAGCAACATTTGTAGTCTTGATTTTCATTCATTTAGACCAATCAAACTCAACCTGCGTTGACCTATAGATTTCTAGGTAGACAAATTCAATTCAATGGTGACCTAAAAATAAGATCATTACCCAAAAATGTCCAAATAATATGAGAGATACATGAGATTTAGATACACAACAATAGAAAAAAAGAGAACTTTAATGGTAAATAAAATAATATTTCATTAAAGAAATATTAATTTTGTATACATAAAAAAAGTAAACATTTCAATTCATTCAATTAAACAACAAATATTAAGAAGACTAAAACAGTTCGACGAGGATGGGATTCGAACCCACGCGGGCAGAGCCCATTGGATTAGCAGTCCAACGCCTTAACCACTCGGCCACCTCGTCTTCATATAAGTTATACTTTAACAACCATTAAGTGATACCAACGTTTAAAACTAAATTGTTTAATTATTGTTATTTATCATAATATTAACTTATAGTAGTTGTTTATAAACGATATTAAAGTCAACATTAAAAAACATGGTTAGGATTACAGGGTTACACTTATTTATGGATATTTAGAAAGAAGGAATGATAAACGTTAAATAATAAGAGAAACGTATACCAACTTTACAATTTCAAATATGAAATCAGTAAATTTAATGATTACTATTTCCAAAAAATAACTAACCTGGTGATAATATAATAATGTACATTTTTTAAATTCGTAACTCAAACATGGTAAAGATTGAACAAATAAAATTGTCTAAATACGTATTATTTAGATCAGGGTTTCCCAAACTATGCACACCAATGTTCTGCTGAAAGTGAGTAGGTGTTCTGTAAAAAACAAAAGCAGAAAGTATTCCGTAACAGGAAAAGTTTGGAAAACTTTGATTTTGGATAAATTTCATAATTTTTGTTTTATTGAACAATTGTAATTAAATTTGTGCAAAAGATATGCCCCAGGTGAGGATCGAACTCACGACCTTAAGATTATGAGACTTACGCGCTGCCTACTGCGCTACCGAGGCTGTTATATAATTTTGTAATTTTTGATATTAGTGTAAAATTTTAAGCATTAAGCATTTGTTTAAAAATACTCTATAATAGTTAGTCTTCTATATAATAAATTCTTAATTATCATCGCAAAATGAATAGAGAAATGTTAATTGTAATGTATAGATTCGAACCTCGTAATTTGCTCGTGCAGAGCTCAAATTAATGTAAACTGCCGTTATTAGATTATTTTAATTACATGTTACAAACTGTGGGATAATCCCCATAGGAATTTAGTGTATATCCATGTATGAATTGTCGGCGCCCTTAGGGAAAAATCTGGAGCATGGTCTGAAGCGTGAAGGTCTCCTGGCCTTCGTCAGAGAATTGGATGGGAACGACGAAGAGATGTACGATAATTATCTCAAGGATGCCAGCAGATACGCAAGAGGTAATGTGGATCATCTTATTATTCTACACCATCGAACATAATCCTAAATATATATATTTTTTTTAATTCCATTTATTTCTGCTATCTTTTATGTACTCATCAATACACTCATCAATACAAATACAGTTTATACAGTACGTAACTGTAATAGAAGAAGCGTATCACCTTCTTTTCGTGAAAGCTTATTTTTGTTTCATTTACAGTTCATTCAATTAAGATAACTAAATTGATTATAACTATAAAATTAGTTTTTCGCCTTTTTTTCATATTTGAAATGTCAAAATTGACATAGTTATAAAAACTGAAATGACATTTTTATAACTATGTCAATTTTGACATTTCAAATATAAGTCATAATAGACATAATGTTTATGGTGCCTGTCTTACAAAATATTTCGTATCCTCACCAAGAACCAAGGAATGACCTCCTCCATTCAAAAACCAAAATTGTTCCTCTCCTCAAAAGATACCTCTCCCTTTCCCTTAATTTTTTTTTTCTAATCTATCATCTGTCCAAATTTCGTATCCCTCGAAATCCAATAACCATTTTCAAATATAAGTACTCTTTACCAATACCTGTTTTAAACAGTACATTTATAAAATGTACTTTGAAAATAATGTTTTGGTAAAATTTGCAATGTTTCGATTATTATTGATCTAACTTATAACGATATAAACGAGTAGTTAGCAGTTGATACTTTCAAGTAATTAAGCAATTACGTTGAAAGCATATTGTGTCAGAATAGCTTCCGCATAGAGGTAGAAAATCGGAAATTGGAGGACATAATGTTATATATTTTACTGAAAAGTGCAATTATTTCTATATATCGAACACGTTAGTAATTAAGTGCACTAATTCTATTTAAAACTCATGTTTTCATAGTTATTTAAAATAATATTTTTTTAGATTTACTAACGGTTTTCATTATCTTTTATTGCTATTATTTCTGCTAGTATTGATTAACTTTCATTACTATCGTTTATTATCTTTTTTTGTACTATTTTTAAACGATAATTGCTGCGTTAATTGTTAATGAAAATGGTGGATTGATTCGGTTTTTATTGTCTCTAGTTGTCATTTTGAGCGTACGTTCTTCTCTCGCGAGGAAGTTCATGTTGGCCGCGCACGGTTTGGGCATGACCAAAGGAGATTGGGTATTCATGGACGTGGAGATTTTCAAAGTAACATTGAACACAATGATCATCATGAAAGATGTTGATGTTGAAAGTTGGATACTTTTAGGGAAGTTATTGGGGCAACTCGGATTGGTCGATTGGCGACAAGAATGATACCGTCGCGAGAAAAGCGTACGAGGCACTGCTCCGAGTGTCGTTACTTCAGCCGACCAGCGACAAATTCCAGGATTTCGCGGATAAGGTCAAAGAGAGGGCCCAGACTGATTATAATTACACCATTAGCGACGGGGAAGAGGTAAATTACAAGCCACTTGCATGTCGTGCTTGCGCAAATTCATGTGTTTTGTAGGTGAACTTCGTGATTGGCGCGTTTTATGACGGCGTTTCCTTGCTGGGCATGGCTCTGAACGAGACGCTTTCCACGGGCGGCGACATCAGAGACGGCCTGGCCATCACCAAAAAGATGTGGGATCGCGACTTTCACGGTACAGCGAATCCATTCAATGCAAGTGCTCTTCGACAGAATATATGCTTTGGTTTTTGATCTGATTTAGGAATCACCGGTCACGTCAGGATCGACGACAACGGCGACAGAGACGCTGATTACTCCATACTCGATCTGGACCCAATCACCGGGAAATTCGAGGTGGTCGCCCATTACTACGGTTTGCACAAGACGTACTCGCCTGTTCCCGGACAGAAGATCCATTGGCCGGGAGGACGGGAAGACCCTCCTCCGGATGTTCCCGAATGCGGATTTTTGAACGACGATCCCAAATGCTTGTACGATGGTAAGACATCGTTCCTTCACATGAATCACAAGAAAACTAATGCAAAATTACTTCATTATTACATTCCAATTTCATTAACTTTTACTATTTATGTCTCTGCTGCACATCAAAAGAAACGTACTCAATTATTTTGTATGGAAGTGCCGCTATAGGATTGGTTTTTGCTTTCACAATGTTACTTGCTTGCGTCGCCTTGAAGTAAGTAATAATTATACAAAGACAAAATTATCTTTGCTTAAATATTTCATTGCGTTTCATACATCAGCAAAAAACTTGTAGAAATTATTTATTAATTGATATTCTGAACTTTCCAAAAACCGGGTTGTTTAAACAATCATATTTGTATTCTTAACACTATTTCAATTAAATAAATGTTGATAAATTAGAAGTTGCTTTTCCTTCTTTTACTATTAGTGGCGAATTTTGCCCCAATCGCAATTCAATTTTCAGTCACATCGGCACGAAAGTGTTAATTGTGATTTGTTTCCAACTTTACAAAAACTTAATCCTTTTCGCAATATTTACTGTAATTGAAATGTGAGGGGCTAATGAAATTTATGTTAGGCATATACGAGTAACTGCGGACCTGAACAACATGTCGTGGCGCATACGACCGGACGAGGTGATGTTCGAGTTGGGGATACTTTACGGCTCCAAACTGGGACTTCCCAAGTTACCTGAGGTAAAGTATTACGTGAAAAATATCTTATTCTCGATTATTTGCAATAAGGTTTTCTGTGATTTGCTTTGGCTAGTCGATGAATGTATCCAGCAGACGGCCATCTATTGCGTCCATCAACTCGCTGCATTCGTCATCGAATTTCACCCGCGTTGGAGTCTACAAGGGAACTCGAGTATCCATTAAGAAAATCACCAAGAAAAAGATGGATATCAATAAGAAACTTTTGTGGGAAATCAAGCAAGTACGTAATTGATATGATATGATTGAAACACCGTCCCAACTTCACTTTCCAAATCAAATTTCCCAACTTCTTGATCTCCCCTTTTCTCTTAATCTCAAAGGTCAGAGACGTTACACACGAGAATACCGTTCGCTTCTTGGGTGCGTGCATCGAGAGTCCGAGCGTTCTCATCATCACCGAATACTGTCCCAAGGGAAGTTTGCGTGAGGTTCTTCATAACGACGCAATCCACCTGGACTGGAACTTTAGGATGTCGCTGATCGACGATATCGCCAAAGTGAGCAAGCAGAACCGTATTTAAGCACTTCACCTAATGAACAACTCACCCTTGCTTCCCTCCCTCCCTCCTTCAAGGGGATGAGCTACCTGCACAGCAGCGAGGTCTCCGTCCACGGAAAGCTCAGTTCGCACAACTGTTTAATAGATGGACGATTCGTGCTGAAAATCTGCGATTTCGGCCTGACAACTCTCATGATGCCCGCCGATATCATTAAGGACATCAATTACTACCTGAGTAAATACATTCATTCATCCAGCCTCCAAATATAACTCACACAATTTTAACATTCAATACACATTATGCAATATCAAATTACTATAAGAACAGTACAATTATTTTGTATAAATTATTGTGTTTCAGACGTAAAGAAAAAAAGCTTCATAGAGAAGTTCAACTTAAAGTTTCATATAATTTCACAATGAAACAGTAGATGTGATCAACTAAATTGATTGTATTTTCCTTTTGTTAAATGCAACTTAAAGTTACATAGAATTTTTCAATAAAATCAGTCTTTCAATCCACTAAATGCAACAACAATACAACTGTTATAACTGCAGTCTTTCCTTCTGCAATTAATTATAATTTAACTTTTGATGATTCAAGAACTGCTGTGGGTTGCACCGGAATTGCTACCGATTACCGTGATAGCAGGAACACCGGCAACACAGAAAGGCGATGTGTACAGTTTTGCCATCATCCTTGAGGAAATCATCCTGAGAGCCGGGCCTTTCTTTGCTGCAATCCAATACATCGACGTTCATGGTAATATTATCTCACATCCTGGTATTTGTTCATTTCGTCTTTATCGTCACACGGTGATTTCTTAATGCCAATTCTCTTTGCAAAGAAATTTTAAACCGCGTTGCGGCAAGGGAGATCCCGTCTTTCAGACCCGCCGTCGGCGACACGGACTGTCCCAACAACCTGATTCACCTCATGGAGTCGTGCTGGGACGATAACCCGGACTACAGGCCCACCTTCGAGGCGATCCGCGGCTCGGTCCGCTCCATCATGAAATACATGTTCGATCCAAATCATCTAACCTATCTAAACGACTTAATTGCCTTGCTCCCTCTATTTTCAAGGGGCTACTGCGATAACCTGATGGATGATCTGCTCAGACGCATGGAGCAGTATGCCAACAATCTCGAATCGCTCGTCGGGGAGAAGACCAAAGAGCTGAGCCTAGAGAAGCGCCGCTCGGAAGAACTCTTGTACCAAGTAGTAGCCAATTGAAATACGCATAAACAATCTTTCTTATATGTAATTGATAGGTGCTGCCTCGACTCGTAGCTCAGCAGTTGATGGCTGGTGAAATAGTCCAACCGGAGCAATTCGAGTGCGTTACCGTCTACTTCAGCGACATCGTCGGTTTCACCGCGCTCTGCGCGGAGAGTTCTCCCATGCAGGTCGTCGATTTCTTGAACGACCTTTACAGCACCTTCGACAGGATCATAGGTTTCTACGACGTGTACAAAGTGGAAACGATCGGAGATGCGTACATGGTGGTCTCCGGACTGCCGGAGAGGAACGCCGATTATCACGCCAGAGAGATTTGCCTGATGTCTTTGGCGATGCTCGACGCTGTCCGCTCGTTCACCATCCAGCATCAACCGGAGTATCAGCTGAAACTTCGCATCGGTATACATTCTGGGCCGGTTTGCGCCGGGGTTGTCGGCCAAAAGATGCCGCACTACTGCCTTTTCGGCGATACCGTCAATACGGCCAGCAGGATGGAAACCTCCGGAGAACGTAATCCTTCAAATGAAATCAGTTGAATTTCAATTCCATTTATCTATTCTTTCTTGATACAGCTCTCAAGATCCACGTCACCGAGACTACTAAGCAGATATTGGAGAAGTTCGGCACCTTCAATCTGGAATTACGAGGCGAGGTCGAGCTTAAGGGTAAAGGAAAATTGGTAACTTACTGGCTTCTGGGCAGCTCCGATCCGAACGCTCTCGTTCCAACGCCCAAGCACAACTCTCCGCCCGATGGGCCAGATTGCAATTTGTACCCTTTGGTATTCATGGGCAATTAATACGTGCCAAGAATTATATAATTTAAGTACCTGTCCCAAAAAGTATTAAATATTTATATTATACAAAGTTTATCAGTTCACAAATCTTGGGTGGTTCGGAAAGTCAATTCGGTTTTTGACTTGTCATTTTACACATCCAACTCCAAACTTAAGCCATCTTATTATTATCTATTTTAACGGCTGATATAACAAAGAGTGTTTGTGAAAAAGTTTGCATTTTTGGCTTATTCTACTTTTCTTCGATCTAAAATGCTGTTCAGTCAAGTATACAAACATTCGATGTGAATGAAGAAGATGTATTGACTAAAATTTTCAATAAAATGTTTATACACTATAAGAAAATCGCCTTTCATTTTCACCGAAAAAAAAACGAAATGACTTTCCGAACCGCACAATCAAAATAATTAGTTTCAATGTTTATTTCATTGCTAATTAATTCTATTAGTAGTATCTACCATATAAAGTAGGACTTTTACTGTGTAATCCCCATTGTGTACACTTTAAAATGATGCTTGTATTCATTGAAAAATTGTGCAAAAAAAAATGGGGTGCTCCTCCACAATTGTCCTTTAAGGATAATGTGTCAAAATTATAGTTGTGCCATTAGTGGTACGTAGAAGATGTGTTTCTTAAGATATATAAGCAATTTAACATAAGAAAATCCGACGAATTCAATGTTAATATCAATTCGAATTTATTATGATTATTTTGGCTAAAAGACTTGGATTTTTGATCACATTCGTGGCTAATAAAGACATTATAAACGCAGATCTAAAAATTATGGAAACTGCCGTCAATACTAATTATATACGTGTATAAGGAACTCATTCATCTGAGAAGAAATAACCTTAAGTATGGATCTTTACCACGAAAATCTGAACAAAATATACTATATGAAACCTGTAATTAGTTATAAGAAGAGTTCTATGTAGGCATTGGTGAGTTAATAAATGCAATAGATACCTGAAAGAACATGTTTTTTTCTTTTATGATCAAGTAAACTAAATCAAAAGTGCATGGTGTCGTTGATGCTGTCGAAACTGTTGACAGCCTTTTCGAATGTTTTCGTCAGTTTCACTCTCCAGGGGCTTCTGTGGTTCTTTATAATTGACCTGAAATCGTCCTCGAAATACCTAACGAAATTCCCAACTTTCGCAATCACCTGCAGCAGCAATTTCCCAAAATTCTTGTCGCCGTTGTACTCGATCGAAGATGTAGTCAACATGTTGATCAGCTTCTTCACAGCGCCCTGGTCCAATTGCTCGTTGATCATCAGCTCACAAAGCGGGAAATGCGCCACATCCAGCTTCGAGCAATTCAGGATAAATTCTCTGCGGACAACTCGTAAATAAAATACTCGTTTAAAACATTGTTACTGGAAATCGAAGAACCTTAACAGAGCCTGTTTATGCGAAGTCTTCAGATATTTCAAATTCTCTTGCAGCGCGCGTGGACATTCCTCCTTAAGATTCACCATGTATTTGGATAATTCTACATTGATGATGAGCGGATATGTTTCCAAGAGCAACAGGAGAACTTCAGTGATTTTATCGGATTGTTCTTCACTCAACTTCAAATAAAATCATCGATTATTAATAATCAACAATTAATACTTGAATATTCCATATTGATTACCTTCGCAAACATTATGCTACAATACAATATACATAATTCATTAGCATTCACACAATTGGCTATAGATTTGCCTAATCTATAGAAACCATCTACGTCCACACTCTTCGAAACCACTTGGAATAACTCTTGCATTTGGCTATCGGTTAAATTACTTTGGATCTCAGCAAAAGATTGCTCAGGGATTAAATCCAAGTGCTTCAACTGTTGCACCAACATATTTAAGTAATATTCAACATTGGTGTTGTTGGTTTCGTTGATTGCACTAGGCTTGATGGTGGAAACTGTCGAGGAATGGTTTGATTCTTCTAAATTGATCACAGAATCCTTTTTATTCGCATCAAGTCTCTCTAATAACTCTTCGTTCTACAATTGATACATAAAATTTACATTATAATTCACTGTTTTATTATGATTTGCCTGCGGTAAAATGTGTTTAAATGTTTCAGCAAGTTTTGAATAATCATTATTTTTCGATGCTGCTTCTCTGAGCAACGCAATTGATGGTAATGATTCTTCACTGAAAACGTATCTATGATCACTCATCATTGAATTGTTGAGCTTTTGTATTTATACTGAATATTTTCAGGTTATATACGAGTACATACATAAACAATTCAAAACATAAAAGTATATAATGTGATCTTAAAGGCAGTAACACCTATAGCCCTTTACAGCAATAATTAAATTTTCTTGCAGTTATTGCAATAAATCATAGTTGTATTAAAAGCAACAAATCCTATCTAAATTGTATTGCTATTTATATAACTATGGCCCTTTCTGCACCGAATAAGGGCGTTTATGGCCATCTATTATTCAATACAAAGAAGTTTTGCTTGTATCATGGGTGGTTTGTATTGTCCGAAACGACGATTTCAAATCACACCAACATAATATTATGCATAATCGCCAGAATAGGACAGTATTTCCTTTTAAAAATAAACGTATGTAAAAATAATTATTGATTATACGCGATTTCATAAATACAAAAGAAGTCTTAAGAAGAAAAAAACAATGATAATACTAAATGGTTAACGCTAATTGGACTGTATTATCCACAGCATGTTGACGCCCGATCGGCCCAGGTTCACTCGGCCCAACATGCCGTGTTCCTTCTTATTTACGTGATACAGAAAGAGCAGGATGCTGTGGAACAGGTTGTTGTAGCCCTGCAAAATGATGTCGATTAGTAAAGAGCAATATCAAAGTAAGAATTCGACAGACTTTGACCATCTCGAAGATCTCCTTTCCGATGATAACTCTGTAGTGCGGCGGATTGACCGTCACCTCGTGAATGGCCAAAGTGTTGTCAGTCAGTTCCGGCAGTTTCTCGTTGGCCTTTATGAAGTGATAGCCAGAAAACGGCTTCACGTCCGGTCTATTCGGGAGCGGGATCAGTTGCGTGTCCAAGTAGGATGCAGCCAGATGCATGACGATCTTTAACAATTAATACCGAATTAGAGTTTGAATTTAAAGGGATGATGGTCGATTTACAGCAGCGTCGGAGGGCAAAGAGATGTCCCAGTCCTTTCCGTTGTAGGTGCTGCCGCCGTTCCACTTGTACTCGCTCATGCAACCTCCTTTGGATAACTCTCGGATCCTCTTCACCAAGTACTCCTGATTCGGGTGCAGCTCCAAGAAAGGAACGATCGTCGGCAGGTTTGGAGTGTTCTGCAAAATAGGTCCTTGAGCTGTTTTGCGCAACCTATCCAAACCGACGGCTCCGATGCTGACATCTGTTAGCCCTTGTCCATGCAGACTCTTGTCGATGCTCCTGAACTCGTTAATTAAACGGCAGAGGATAGTTTGAGAAATCCACTGTGAATAATAGAACAATCGTTATCTTGTGTCGTTGTTATCAATCCGCTTTTCACACTTACAATTCTGAGATTTTCGTTCCACTGTGTCAGAGCTACACTATCAACGTTAAGCCGTCTCCAAGTGTCCAGTGCATTGGCGGACGCATTGTGTGGGGAGCCTTTGTCATCGGACTTGGGGCTGCTGGATAACGATGCTGAAATGGAAATCGTTGAAAGACGAATATGAGAAACTATCGTCGTTTCATGACTTACATGGCGTGGACAACTGATATTGGCATTTGCTCAGCAATGGGGAAATCTCTTTGCTCAATTTGCTGCTGGGATAATTCCAGAAGAAGCTCAAGAGATTCGTCGGCTTCTCGTTCAAGCTAATGTTCTGCGTGGATTCCAACGACTCGTACTCCTTCAAGTACTGATTCAAATGATCCTCGTTGTCCAGCTCGGCGTTGCTCAGGTTTTCTGATACCATCGGTGAGCAGCGATAACCAGGAGAAGTGCCATTGACTTGTGTTCCCGCCTGATACGTCCACGATGGTGATGAAATGCTATCATTGAACGAGTTTGATAACCAACTAGCTGCAGACATATCCATAGGCGTTTTGGAAAACATGGTAGTAGAAGACATATCCAATGCACTTTTGCTGAAGGAATTATTTACCAAATTCGGATACAACGTTTTTCTCACTTCTGAAACAACATTTTTTTAATTATTTGATAATATATTTAAATGAAGTATTTACCACTAGCAGTCATTTTTGAGTTATCCAATTTTACTTGTTTCGGAGTACTATCAGACGCAACAATTGCGTAGCTTGCACTGTAGTTCCTCATATGATATATTATATTAAAAGTAAAGGTAAGCAACAGTATCCATTCGAAATATTGAATGTATGATGCTTCCACGTAGCAAGTACTTGTCCTAAAATGTAAATCAAATTAATATCTCGAGCAACCCATATGATCAATACTCATACAAATCATAAGCGACAATGGTTAATAGAACAGCATTCACGGAGCCCCATATCAAGCTCTGCTGGGCCCTCTTTCTATTCTGCTGCTCTACGATCTTGTGCTGTACAGGAATGTAATTGTTTGTGTGAAATAGTTTTTGTGGGGTTCTGTAGTAAAGAGAAATACAAATACAAAGATTATTAGTATTTACAGAATGATATGTTTTGTGATCATCCTACCTTACTGGAGACGACATTCTTATATTCTAAACAAAATAATAAACGGTTGAAAAGTACTTCTTAAGCCGGTATTACCGCCATAAAAGTTGAACTTAAAATGCGAATGGGGTTAGGTTTATACCTGGCATTAGACCAAGGCGAAGACTTATTGATTAGATAGGCAACACGTGAAACGTTCTGCAATTTGAATTTACATAAACATTGCATTTACATAAACATTTGAATTTACATTCTTATTTAGCACACAAGTGAGATAGATTGAATACTTAGATCGAATTTTATTATTAAATAAGTAATTGTGATAAAACTGCACTGTTTTTTCGTGTTCCGTTTTTGTTACCAAATTTCATTCAGAATACAATTCAGGATTCGATTTCGCTACTGTCGGGAATTTGGGTGACGGGATTATGGTTTTCGGGAATGTCGTGAATTCGATTTTCAGGATTATTAGAACAAAATACGATGCGAAGGGTGGTGTAGAGTTCGAACTGGTTCGAACGTTATCAAATATTTGCCAGATTTGCTGTTGGTCACCCTGTTACATGGTGGGGTTTTTCCGATCCGACATTACCAATTTGGCACACTTGACAGATGTTAATGTTTGTCAAAACTGTTTTGTTGTTGTGTGTAGTTTATACCTGTTATTAGTGGTGGTGTACTATGAGATAGGAGGAGTATATCATTTGAGACGATGTGATTTATCTGTGAGTTGTGAAAATGTGAACAAAGAAAGTGTGTTAAAATAAAAGTAATAATCACGCATTTGATGCACAGAACCATGGCAAATAATCTGCATCTGACCAGATTTCATTCCTTGCACGGCGACAACATAATCCTATCCGACGATAGCACTGTTGCGTTCAGGAAGAAGAGCTTCGCGAATGCGTTGACTTTCAGCGAGAAGCCGCTGCTGCCTGGAGAGATATTCCTTATTGAGATCGAGCAGATTCAGAGTGGCTGGAGTGGACATCTCAGATTAGGTCTCACACAGTTGAATCCTTACACTGTATTCCACAGTGGCGATGACATACCTCGATATGCTTTACCCGATCTGACAAAGAAAGGGACTTCTTGGATTTATGGCATATCCAAGGCTTGGAATCATTTCCTAAATTACGACACCGGTTGGAAGGTGGTGCCAAGTGAAAACAGTATTAAAACATGTCGAGGTACTGTGCCCATCAGTTTGCTTAAACCCACTAAGCAAACTCTGGGTACCCTCCCCACCGATGCTTACAGTCGTGTCGGGGTGATGTACATCCCGACGAGTGATAATGAGGCCAACATGCATTATATAATCAACGGCGAAGATCAAGGGGCTTGTGTCAAGCACATCCCGTACACAGAGTCTCCTCTTTACGTCGTTGTAGACGTTTACGGAACCACCAAGAAAGTCAGAATAATACAACTTTACGGAGGTACCCGAAACATTGATTTCTCAAATTGGAGCCGATTTTATAACCTTTTTTTTTCTTTTCCAGTTTCTACATTACAAGCAGCATGCCGTGATGCGATCCTGCAAAACATCACAAAGACTGCAGTCTATTCACTACCTTTGCCCAAAGTTCTCAAGGAATATTTGCTCTATCAAACCTAAACAAATATTTCTTGTTACGAAAAGAGAGACATTTTTTTTTTGAAGACTGTGACATTCCTATCTCTATCTAAATATAATTAATTGGTTTATAAATTAATTAATTCCCCAAATTATATTATAATATGTTCATGCCAAAATCGCCCAAGTATGGTTAATATTAAATTCCAAGATTTGAATTAATAAACGCATTATTACCCACACAGTATTTTGTAGAAATCCATGTTTCCTTCTTCTACAAATATGTTGGAGGCTCCAATGTGTAATAACTTATTTGCATATCATACGATTCCATGTCGTTGTAGAAGAGTTCGTCGCTGACGGCGTGATCCAGCCACAGATTCCGTTCTATTTCTGGCATGTCGTAGGACCATGCCTGAACAAAGGAAAACAAGTCTTACTTAAAATTGGTTCGGAAGTGTTCGATTTTAACCATACCAGCTCGGTGTGTTTCAACCATTCGCTGTCGTAACAGTTGCCGTTAGCCTCTGCGAGCCGCTGCCCTTTTCGTATGAAGTTGAAGGCTTCCAGCTCATTGATCTTGATCATCGCATAAAGAGCTTTCATGTGATATAGCCTTAATCAACAAAACAATGTTTGTTATACGTTAAGTTTAGTATTAATAGTAATTGTTAATGTACCTCGGGTAAATTATGACGAATATCTTGGCATTCATATCCAACTTTTGAAATAAACTGTCTATTTCCGCATAAACGCTATCAATCACCACAATGTTTTTCTTGTCCATTTGCTTGATGGCTAACAACAGCAGTGCTTCGATGTAATACAACGCAGTGAAAACGTTCACCAGGTCATCTTGGCTCTTGAAAGACCACACTGCGTCCACTTTCTCCTTCCACAGTATTGCATCCTCGAACATTTCATTCCTCAAGCACCTATCGAAACACAAGCAACATTTCATCTAAATAATTACATATTGAATAAGGTGAGTGAAACTTGCCACAGCCATAGAGCAGTGTACATTCTCTTCTCCGCTGAACAATTCGTGGTGGTCGTAACCACATTGTTGGTGTCCAAGAACTTGATGCATCTTTGTATGGGTAAAATGAAGAATCCGGTATCCAAGTGGAAGCTTATGCACAGCGCGAAGTACCAAGTTTGCCCACTTCTTTCCGGATTGTCCGCCAACGTGTACTGCATATCGGAGACGATGATGACCGCATCGATGGTCTTATTTCTGAGCAAAAGGACGTGCACCATCAGGGGCAACACATCGTAAACTATGATCTTAATACCGAGCGCATTGTAGATTCCGTGCACCACGTTACCAATATTAATGCATTCATCCAACTCACCACGCGTAATTCTGATGAGATACATTAATTACTCGAAAAATGAAACCGAAACCGTCATTACCTGGATAAAAATATACAGGAATACAGCTCGTAAACTGCGAACAGGTCGTTCGGTTCGATAACTCCCCGGTAGCATCTGCTGTACACCAGCGCTCTGATCTCCAAAGGCACCAATGCGAAGTACTTCTTATTGTGAAGGGCCGTGCAAATCATGTTCGTGTACGCGTTAATGAGAACGAAGAAGTTTTTCTCCGACTCCAACGCTTTCTTCAGACTCCAAATGGCGGCCAACTCGGCGTTGTTCCAGTCACCCAAGTACTGAGAAGAAGAAGGATCCAATCGAATTACATTTAGTGCACCCCACAAACTTCAACGAAACAAACAACCATGAATATTTTCGACATCAAATTCAAACATTCCGAAACGTTGTCGCAGTACTCGGCGTTGTAATCATCCTTCGTCGTGTTCGACGAGCTGTAGTTAAACTTCACGAATTGTACGATTTCCAGCAATCTCAATCGTAGCGTTGATTTGTAAGGGAACTTGTAACCTTTAATGTAGAAATTACAGTTAAAAGCTATTGTTTAAATATTGTTTGTACCGTATGTTCTCAAAGCGAAGTCACTGATGATGTAGGCTTCGTTCACTTGGCCAATCTCGAAACGCGCTATCGCGATTAGCGTCAGAATCTTCGACCTTATGTAAGGTAACTTCCAGTACTCCTCCGGTTTCACGATAAGGGTTTGGTTTTCCTGAAATATCATCAAATATATTGCAATTATTATATTGTTACAAAATTGCCGCATTACTTCCAAAACGTCCAACGCATTGAACAAGATCTTCAACGCCAACGGCCTATTGAAGTTGTTAATGCAAAGGCTGCTGTATTCCAATACTGCGTACAACCATTTATCCATTTCCTCTAAAAAGATAAATAGATTTAATTAAAAAAACAGCAATCATATTATTACAACATTTCATCAAAATCTTTTCTTCTAAATAATATGAATATGTAGAAAGTGCTGAATATTTTGAAAATTTAAACTTGAGGGTTGCTTCCAATTGATAAAAGTTTCAAGCAAAAGTGTTTCAGATTTGCGATAAAATTTGCTGTTTTAAGTATGTAAACCTGCTCCTTCGCAGTGTTCAATCAACTGTTTGTACATGGAATCCAGTATTCGGAAGCAGTCGCAATCGTTGTAATCCAAATCCGAGTAGGTTCGTATCAGGGATATCCTCTTCTTCAATTGTTTTATATCTTTAAACGAGAATTGGCTCATCTTCGATTCTGAATAACAACAATTAGGTCTACCTGCTTCTCAAATAACATCTCAAATGTACCTTGAGAGACTATGCTAAAATTGGATTTCCTCGGATCCTGGCTGGTCCTCCTCATATCGAAGCTGCTCTTACTCTGCTTCTTCAGCTGAAAGTCCTTGGACGATGTCTCCCAGTTCTCCAGGATGCTGAAGGACGACCTCTGCGCAACAGTGTCCTTTCGCATCTCCATGTTCGACTTCCTCTTGTTCATCCAATCCTTTTTTGAAGCAGCACACCGATTACAAGGAATTACACGAAATTACCCATGAAGCCCACCTGATCGTATCGAATGCCCATCAACTTAACCAGAGGGCCTCCGCCGCAGCTTATGCACTTTCGCGTTTTCTTCTCCAAGTATCGGATTGCCTTCGCGTGGTACTCTTTCTTCTGGTCGAGCGTCAGGATGTTGTACGTGGTTTCGCGGAAGGACGGTATTTTGAATCTCAGGTATCCGCACAGCGCGTAATTCGGTAAAAACTTCATGTAATCTGATTGATAAATGATAAATTTAGCTTTGAAGTTAGATTCGATTACCGGGCGTGTGGATTCCGATGCATTTGCAGATGATCAGGTGATCCTCCTCGCTGTTGATCACCGGTGCATTCAGAATGGCATTGGTGAACTGTTGAGTGAATTTGCCTCCGGCGCAGCCCAACACTCCGATCTCGAAAAGTTTCTGTACGGCTATGAAACGGAAAATAATGAATTTGTCTGAAGACGACGGCGATCGATATGCCGGTACCCTTTGCGGTCTTCAGAGAATCCTGCGAGTTCATCACGTACATCAGCATCTCTCTGGAATACACCTCACCAATCACGGCACTGCATTTTAGCACCAACTGCTCATACGATGTAAGAGAATCGTATATTTTCATAATCCTCACTGAAAACAATATAGATATTGATTTTCAGTACATGGCATTCCATCTACTACTTTTGAAAATTTGTAGCTAAACTCTTTACCGTCAAGTGAAAATTCAGGATCGATGTCATCTATCTTTGATCCTTCAGTAATAAGGCAAATATCTATGAGCGGTACCATCTTGATGCCCGTCTTGGACACGGATGATCCAAGAATCGACGAAGACACGTACGATTCGCTGTCTTTATTCTCCGCATAAGTGTAGATCAAATCCAGCTTCGTGTTTATTTTATCATGGTCATCCTCTTTCGCAGTAGGTTTTGTCTCCGTTAGAATCACCATGTTGTTCACTATGTTCGTAGTACTATCCTGAAATAATAACATCAACATAATATAGTTATCACCAGTCCTTCAATTCAGTAGCTAATTGTCAAAATTGAATCGTGAAAATCTGATCAAATTTGAAAAAGTTATTGTGTTTCATAAACGTACCCGAAATGAACTCTTGAATATTTTCCATTTGTCGTGCAAAAGTCCGGCGTAGAAGTCGTTGCTCAACGTAATTTGACTGTGAGCGTTTTCGACAGCAGCGGTGGCCGCCATATCCCTAATAACAAGATACAACAATTGGAATTACTTTACTACCAATCCATTAATTATAAATGAAAAGTACCTAGCCATCATTTCTTTCGGTGGTATTATGAGCGCACATTCTTCGATTGTATTCAGAGGAATCGGACTTATGGTCAGCTCACCGGATTGCAACAAACTGATTAGGTAACTTTCTATCCATCCCGGATTCCCGTTGCTCTTCTCGTGCAATTTTCTGGAATATTTAAAGAAAAATGAAAAACCAAGATTCGGTGCAGAAACATATTGAAGTCAGGGTAATGTTGTAGTGAAAGCTTACTTTTCGAGCTCTGCAGGGATGCCGTGGACGTTCAACATTTGGCAGGCCAAGCCGATGTGAAACCATTTGTCGATGGGTTTCAGATGCATGACCTTCACCTTCGGCTGATCCAAGATGTGCTTCACCACGTAGTTCATGTAAGTGTTCGTGGCCATGGCGATTACCAAAACGACGGTGTACGTTTCCATCATCGAGTAAATCAGAGGCCAGGACTCGTCGTCGATGTATTCACCACCATCCAGTACGAGCACCCAGACTTTGGCGAAACACTAGGGAAACAACTGCAGATTGATTCGAGACAACATATTGATTTGGTACGAACGGCATAGCACAGGTGCTTCAATGTCTTCTTGCTGGCAACGTACTTCTCCTTCTCCGTGAGCCCCATAAACAGCTCGGTCTTGCTGAAGTTCACTTTGAAAATGGTGTTCATCACGCAGATCAGCTCCGGCACGGGCATGTTCTTCAATTTGAACGCGATCTTCAGCTCACGATCGTTCACATTGGATTTGTCCGTGATGCCCAGCGGAACGGCAAACAACAACCGAATAGCCTGATACGGAATCTGCAAATCAGTATACAATTAACAGATTCGAAGTTCATTAAACAATAAGCTACTGCTTTATCCGTCGAGATCAGTTTTATCCTGAATATCGGCACATCCAACGGCGTGCAGAACAAGATTTCTTCAGTCAAGCGCGTTTTTCCTTGCCTCGGGTTACCGAAAATCACCAACGCCGACGGCTTTACCAGATGCTTCAGCTGCTTCAGATTCATGCCCTTCTCTATTTCCCGCACGTTCTTCAATATTCGAGTGTACGTGGTGATTTCCTTGTCCCTGTCTAAGATGGGGAAGTGGCTGAAATCGTTCCGAGAATCCGCCAGAATGCTGAAACGTTCGATGATCAAAGGCTGAAAGTCTTGGGCTTCGGTAATGAGAACCTGTCGAATTCCACGTATTCGTAGATCGGTCCCAGATTCGTGACACCCTTCAGCGCTTTCGAATCGAGCAGAAGGAAATTCCGGGCCTCCAGTTTGCTGTGGAAGAACGTTTGCCTGTCGCACGAAATCTTGTTCGTGAAAGCGGACAGCAATTTTTGAGCTCTATTCACGGATAATCCGATGACGGAATACTCCCTTCGCAGATTGTGACCAATAACTCCGCAAAATGAGAGCCCTTAACATGTATTAAAAGTAATTTCATAGCACTAAATTTGATCGAATTTTTGAAATAGTTGACTGTAAAATACAGTTATCTAAAATATCGATATTTTTGGATAATCAAGCTACTTATGTAAATAAAACAATAAATTTAGATCTTTCTTAGGACGTAAATTGTAAAGTATTGTGTAAAAATATTACTAATTATACCTGTAGTTACAGATGCAGAGATAGACTTTATATTCTGCACCTGCAGGATTTGCTTGTGGCAGCGTCGAGCGCAATTCAGTCCCCTTTGGCTGTCCAATTCGTGGATGAAACCGCGCAGGCCGAAGATCACCAGAAACTGCAGGTCCTTGTCGTTGAAGAAGATCTTGTTCAGGCATCCCTCCATGCTGTGCGAAATCCTGCGTGATTCGTATTGCGTACAATTAAATTACAAGCGTGTTAAATTGAATTCGGTTGGACGCACTCGGAGACGGTGTTGTAGATTTTGTTCACCAGCTTTATGTAGTCCTCGATTTCGGACTTCACCACCTCGACGTGCATCAGCACGATGACGATGTTCCTCATCTCCGTCAGGTTCTCGATGCCCTCGTTCATGTCGATCACCTTCAGCACGGTCGGCACGATGTACTTGCGCAGATCGGTCACCAGGTCTTTCTTGATGGCCTCACCGATGCTAGGTCGTACTTAGTAATAGACGATAACAAAAAATACAAATTAGTTGAAGCTCAAATCGTAAACGATTTGCGTACTTTCGAAAAAGTTGTGATGGATGTCGTTGGTTTGCCGATCCGAGTCTATGGAATATATGGAATCCGTTTCCGCATTGATATTTTCAACTGCTGTTTAGAAGTAAACGAAACGTATATACTTCATCAAATTTGATACTGATTATTGTTACCCTCTTTAGCTGTATTCCTCTGCGTACTTCTCCAGTGTCTGCTTACGCCAAAAACCTACAATATCAAAAAACTTATTAGGTGGTTCGAAAAGTCATTTCGCTTAATTGTTTTTTTTCATATCCAATAGAAAATTGAAGGATTGATTATACCCTGATGTAAATGTTATTGTTTTCGAGTCTCTCATACTCGTACTCGTTGTGATTGATGAAATCCCAGGCGTTATTCGAGATGATGATTTCGCCGAAGGGCACCAGGTCACCGCCGCCTTTGGCCTCCCATATCGACGCACCGACGATGACAAAATCCGTCAGGATTTCGTTTCCGATCAGGGCGAAGGAAACTTGACCGGCCGAGATGACCAACTTGACTGCAAGCCGAATATTTGTTCACTTATTGCATTAATTGGAAGTGCAATTGACGCACGTGAAAGGAAGACACCCACGTCCGTTTCGTATTCGCCGTGCGTCTTCTTGATGGTCAGGGCAGCGTCCAGTGCTTGATGGATGCACTCCTGCATGGACATGTCGTTGGAGGAGATGCCGCACTTCCAGAAGGCCATCACTTCCTCCCCTGAGAACTTGATAACGTCGCCATTGAACATCATCAGAGACTGCACCAGAGTGCCGATGTAAGAGTTTAGCACGTTCGTGAGACGCGATGTGCCGCCTTTACCAATCTTGTTGTACTTCTCGCACAACTCTGGAAAACCTACAAAACAGTGAAAAAGTTGTTACTCAACTAAATGAAATACGAATTTTGAATAGTTTACCGAAAACATCCACGATCAGAATACACCCTTCTATATGCCTGGAACTGTAGTCGTTGCAGTCGACCAGCACCTCGTCCGGCACGAACGAAGCCAAATTCTTCAGGTGTTGCTCGTAGGCGTTCTGCGTTTTCCTCCTCTCGTTGTGAATCGAAGACTCGTAATCGGTCAGTTTGCTTTCACGCCAACTCTGGGAGTCTTCCTCGAGATCCAGAAGAGCCCTCGTCCTCATTGCCCATATGAACTCCTCTTGACCGGCGCGATCAACTTGAAAGACAATCCAATTAAAACATGAAGAATGAGAAGAAGAAATCCGTACTTTGTTCCATCATCTTGAAGACGTGCAATTAAAACATATGTAAAAATTGTAAAAAATATTATTTAATTGACAAATCCAATTAGACATACACAGCCTAGATAAAATCATGTAATATTTAATAATTATAAATTCAATTCGATTTACTTGGTTTTAATTGAAAAATAATCATTTTCTGATAAAATCGCTTGTATTTGAACATACAACCAATCAAATATAATTCATATTTAATTACTCATTAAAAATAAGTTTGCATTCAATAATTTGTAAAAGATATTAATACCAAATTAATTACTTTATAACTGGTATTGTTATTTCGTACTTTCAAATATTTGTTCATTCACTTATTACTTATTTACACTTATTTGAAGACCGAAGAAAATAATATGATTTACATGGTTTATACTCTAAAACATATTTGGTTGCATATAATAAAATGAAAATTGTAAGAAGAAAAGTATCACAAATATAAAGTTTATTATATAGTTAATCAAATCTTAGAAAAGAAATGAATAAACTATACAAATTACGTTCATTGTTGGTAAAATGTATAATAATTAATGTTAATACCATTTTGATTTATTTTGTATACTTAGGATTAATTTTGTAAAGAGGTGTGAAATACGCAATGATTTCAGGTTGTTTGTTTGAAAATATACCTGTTTTGGATCAAAGTAGCAGTAACATGTAGAATTAAGAATGTAGCTGAAGAATAGAACCAATCCGTTGGTTGAAGGTAATATTATTAGAACTGTGTCTGTGCATGATTGTCATCACCGAAAGAGTTAAAATATCATCAAAACTTACATAATTTACGAAAAATGCTATGAAAACGGTCATTTTGTAATAGAAAATTTATGGTTTTGTTAAAGCTTAATAATCAGGCTTTCCAATATTGACATATTTGTAACTATTACAGTAATTTACGTCAAGGTAGAAGAATTGTTTTGTTAAGTTTTCAAAAACAAAAACTAGTCTTTTAACAGATCAATCAATATCTAATTATCCAAAAACGACAAAGTTATAAATTATTGTTCCAATTATAGCTTAATAATCAGGTTTTCCAATGAATCTACGATTTGTCATTTTCTAATACCTCAAATCTTTTCTTAGCAGATTTTGATGTTAATAACAAAAACGTCACATAATCAGGATGAGTTGTTGTTTACTGTGTTTGAAAATCAATTTGCCTTAAGTTTAGTGATGGAAACAAGGGAATGCGTGTTCAGAATTAGGGTAAGTTCTTTCTTTCCATTGTGTTGACGTTGCAATGGAAACGTGCGCCACCCTGTATCTAAATTTAAATGCCCGCAGATGCAGCAGCAGCAGTCAGTATTCTTGGATAGGAATGCATTTTCGATCTTGCTTATAAAAATAGCTCGTCGTCTGAATGCAGGGGGATGCAGTCCGTAATAATAACCAGGTATTGATACAAAGAGAGCGAGGGTGGAAGGATGGGCCGTGTTGATTGGTTCAAAGGGGCATTCAAAAAAATGAAACAACAGTTCTAGGCAGGCGTACAGGATATTGTGAGAGATGGTGAGGGGGAGGAGGTGGTGGAGGAGGAAGCGAGC